>JANHFM010002743.1:178462-198580 GCA_032468115.1 Grayia smithii | reverse complement strand
TTAGAGTGGGACACTTTGAGCCTAGAATATTGAACCTTTTCACAATATTCTAATTTTCTGAGATTGTGAATTTGGGGGTTTCATGAACTGTAAACCATAATCATCACAATCAATGGAGGGTTGCCCCCGGTTCGGTCCAGTTCACGCAAATAGGTAGCGGTGACACTGTGATGTCACCGAACTGGTTCGCAGCGTCCCGGACCCGGGCCCACCTGCGCGCCCAAACTTACCTTTTTTTTCCAAAATCGCCAAAATTAGCGTTCTGCGCATGCGCAGAGCGCGTTTTCGGCGATTTTTTTGGGGGAAAAAGTTTCTGCACATGCGTGGTAGCGCGGTTTACGCGCTCTAGACAGTCAACTAGAGACAGTTTTTATATTTATTCATGGACACTAGGGTGAGGGGGGGTTTTGTGCTTTAAATTCTTATTCATCTTTGCAATTTTTGGAAATAATTATTTTGTTTATTTTGCTTGTAATATTTGCATAGGAAACTGATTGCTCCCTGACAAAACTATTTTTGCTTTCTGATGTCTAATGCAAAATGCTGCAGAATGTTTTAAGCTGAAACTGGGCTATTTTAAATGTTCTTGAACTTTGTCTTACCTCGAAATGTTGGAATATTCTGACTGGCTTGATTTTAGATTAGATCATTCCATCTGGGAATTTTTTTCCTATCCTTACATCTTACCTATGACAAATTTTTATTTGGAGTCCTGGTATATAATATAATAGAAATATGTTTGCAAACCATTTTCCTATGTTTAATTTAGTAATTAAATTCTTAGTGATTGAATTCTAAATTCTAGTGATTGAATTCTTATTTCAGTCCCGGCTGAAGAGGAATGGACTATTTCAGAAGAAAAAGTGACTGTTTCATATCATGAAGAAGAATATACATATGGTTCAGGTAATTACAAACATATATTATTGTTGTTGTTGTTATTTTTTTACCACCTTGTCCTATATAAAAAAATGAAATAGGCCAATTAAATTGCATTTGTCTGTATTCAATGTTCTCTTAATATGGCCCCTTGGTGCATAGCATAGAACTGTCTCCCACAAAAAAAAGTTGCCTTATTCTTTTATTTGTGAGTCTTCTATTTCTAAGAAACTTCTCCCTTTGAAATGCTAAAGACATTTATTCTTCATAACTTTAGGAACATAAATATCTCTCTGGACAGTCAGCAGGTTCTGGGTTTCATTTAATATCTCTGTTCTATCTTATGGATCATTTCAATAGTGTTGAAAATAGTGTAAATACATCTTTTAAATGTGATGATTCTCTTTAAAGAACCAGAAGAGTACGAGCATGAAGGCTTCTACGTTGAATATCCAACTGAAGGTAAATTCAATTTATTTTATTTTAACCTAGCTTTACCCACTGCAGTAATAGATTATTTCATATAATTTCTTAACTGTTCTAAACATCCCCTATGCAGTTATTTTTGTATACCCTTTTAAAAATATCTTGAGTGCTATACAGATGACAAATAACTTTTAGACTAGTAAATTTCACCATGTAGTTGAATCAGCTATAAGACAGAGGGTATGTGCTCAAGATCAGAAACATAACTGGCCATTGGAGAACGGAAATAACAGGAACAGTTCATTCTTTTGCTAACTGGCCATGTAAATTGATTTTTGGGTATTTTTAATTATATGTAGAAAGTAGGGTAAAGTCAACCTTTTAATTTTCCCATTTTCCTTTAAAGAACCAGACGAATATGAAGAAGAAAGGGTCTATGTAGAAGTTCCTGAGGTTCCACCACCTAAAGGTAGATTTTTTTTAAAGCAATATCCATTTTTTTAATTATTTTAAGAAGGTCATGATATCACCATTAAAAACTTCTGAGAATCCCTTAACAACCAAGCTTGGCAATATGATGTCTATGGGCATCACAGCATGCATTTCCCCCAATGGTGTGTATATTATTCCACAGCAGAATAAAAAAAAATAACACTGTTTAATAAATGGAAAACTTTCGAGGTTGCTAAATCTTCTGCAATATCGATATTCTTACATAGAATCTTTTGAAGAAGAAAAATGAAATTCTGAGAGATACGGTGATTTTTTGAGATTTTTACAATTTGAAATAAAAGGTTATTTTATTTTGACGTCACTGACCCCTCAACCATAGGCCCAGAAGAACTACCGGTAATTCACTTTCAAGCTATCAAGAACTTAATTCTTGCATCTCTCTACTTGTTATTTCATATTGTTATTGGTCTTTTCCCAGGTCTCTGAGCATCTATATTTCACATATAAAGAAATTAGCAACTCTACAGTGTTTTTCAAATATAATGTTGAGTTTAGTCTATGAGAAAAATCTTGATTTTTATCTGATTAAACGCAATATTACTACTATCTAGTTCCAGGGGTCCCTAAGAAACCAGAAGAAAAGGTTCCCGTGGCTGTTCCTAAGAAAGTAGTACCTCCACCAGCTAAAGGTGAATTAATATTAATGAGATATTGATTAGTACAATAAACTTAATATCTTTCTGCTGTAATAGACAGCCTTTCTGTCAATAGAACTGCACATTTGATTTGATCTTTCGTAAGTGTTTCTTTGTTGGAATAATAGGTGCTTTTTTAAAGAAAATGTTACTGCCAATATTTGAACAATATTTCATTAGGATGGATAAATCATGAGCACATTTCTAAACTTCTATATTACATGTTTTTATAGTGCCTGAGGTGCCCAAGAAACCAGTCCCAGAAAAGAAAAAACCTGCCCCTCCTGAAAAAGTGGAGCCTCCTCTGGCTAAAGGTATATGAACTGGCAGAAAGCTTGCTTGCTTTTACTCTTTACAACATGTATCTATCCACACATTGTTTATATATGACTGTTCAAAGTTACAGAGGCACTAAAAAAAGTGACTTATGAACGTTTTTCACACTTATGACTGTTGTAGCATCCCTATGGTCATGACACTTGGCAATTGACTCATATTTATGATGATTGCATTGTCTCAGAATCATGTGATCACCTTTTGTGACCTTCTGACAAGCAAAGTCAATGGGGACGCCAAATTGACTTAGCAACCATGTTACTAACTTAACAACTACAGTGATTCATGTAACAATTGTAGTAAGAAAGATCGTAAAGTGGGGCAAAATTCACCGAACAACTGTCTCACTTAGCAACAGAAATGTTGGGCCTCAATTGTGATTGTAAGTTAAGGACTCCCTGTGTGTGCATGTGTGTGTATTTATTTCAGACAATAATTTACTGAGTTTTGCTTTTTAATACAACAGGATATATAAGAGGCACGGCTATATACCCTGTTATGTTAAGGGGATTAGGACTTATTGAAGAAGTCTCATTATAGGATCAGAAATTAATGGGATTTGACGCAGTTCTGTTTGAGACTGCATCCTATCAGAAAAGTATTTTCTAATAATACAGAAGATTAAGTAACATACTTATATTGTACAACTGAGTTCTACTTGTTTGAGTGTGTTGGAGCAATTGTTGACTGTCCAACATCTTCCACCACCACCACCACCACTCCTCTAATAAACGTGCCAAAATACTAACAATCTCCTGTTTAAACTGACCATTGACAGTTCCTGAGGTACCTAAGAAACCTGTTCCAGAAAAAAGGAAGCCTGCTGCAGTCCCTAAGAAAGAAGTACCACCACCAGCTAAAGGTATTTAATTTGAAATTAGACTTCTCAGTAGAATTAGTGTCCCTTATGGTTTTTATCTCTCTCCTTTGGTGCTTGGGGGCGGGGGGGGGGGATGTTGATCATCATTAGTTATTTTCTGTGTTTCACTGTTGGTGCTAGTATGGACATTTTCGCTTATTGATGGAAATCAGGAATCTTAAACTGAGGACCATCTGAATGTTGGGCTGGACTGGGAGCATCTGTTTCAGAATTGCCATATTTTCTTTCATTTTAATATGTAAATTGAGAGGGCTGTAAAGCACTGTGAAGCAGTATATAAGTCTAAGTGCTATTGCTAAATGGTTAACCATTGAAAATTGTTCATACAGTTCCAAGGATTTCTCACTTTTATTTTTAATATCTTTGAAGTGCCTGAAGTGCCAAAGCCAGTACCAGAGGAAAAGGTACCTGTTCCCGTTCCTAAAAAAGTCGAACCACCTGCTAAAGGTATGTAACAAAATTTAAAAATATATATTATATTGGTACATTTTATTGGTTCAGACATTTATCCTAGGGCACATATTCAGAACTGATCTATGATCTATCAACTGGTAGTGCTACTGTTTACAAGTATACTTGTTTTTTGCACTATATCATCCATGCAGTATTGTCTTTTATATAATTAGTTAGTTAGTTATTTTTTTACTTAGACACCAGAAGCTGGAACTACCAGTAGGTGCACTAAATATATCAGAAGGCACTCATGATATATCCAAATACTATCAGAGATGGGATGAGCTGCTTATTAACCTCTTATAGAGAAGGCATAGTAGATGAGGTTTCTCCATTTGGCTGTGATTTAATTAAGAATCGATTCACAGTATTATACTTGGCAAGCTCACAATGTTTTAAAAATTATATTAAATTTTTGCATTTTAAAATCTGTTTTAAAGTGCCAGAGGTGCCTAAGAAAGTTGTTCCAGAAGAAAAAGTTACCATTCTGAAGAAAAAAGAGGTTCCTCCTGCTAAAGGTAAAAGAATAAGCCTGGTATTAAAAAGAGGCAATTTCCTTTCATGATCTCTTTGTATTTTTACCTTAAATGTATGGGTATTCAGTCACACCACAGTTCACTTTAGTCCAATGGTCAAGTTTGTTTATAATTGTTCAGGGTTAGGGTTCATCATAATTATGTTTTGAAGATACTACATTTTCCTTCTATGTACTTCTTTTAATAGTACCTGAGGAGCCCAAGAAAGTAGTTCCGGAGGAAAAAGTACCTCGACTCCGTAAAAAAGAAGTCCCTCCAGCAAAAGGTATGGTCCCTTCCTTTAGGAGAAAGTAAAATTTAAAAAGAAGAAAAAACATCTGGGTTTTACCTCACATTTCAATTGTTATGCTGTTTTCTTGACTGCAATTTTCTATTTTATAAGTACTCATTGCACTTCTGTTATCATTGAAAATTCTAAAATGAGACTCAATCATCTCTTTAAAGTGCCCAAGGTGCCAAAAGAAGTAATTGTTGAGGAAAAAGTAACTGTTGCTGTGCCCAAAAGAGTTGAACCCCCTCCAGCTAAAGGTATATCTTGCGATATAGTTGGAATAACCCGATCGTATCAGAGTGTCTTTTCTCATTGTATGTGTTCCATGTTTTGCACTTTGTACCATGCATATTGCTAGTACCTCATGAAGGTGTTGTTGCATAGATAATGGGAGGTGGGGAGATGGGCTTTATTTGTATCCATTTTGTACTGCTGCTTAATTTTTATTTGTACATTTCATATTCAAAAGTACCGTTCAGTTCACTTCTCACTTTAAACTCTTAAATAAATACTGAAAATAGTGGCACTCATCTGCTAGGAATGTATGAATTCCAGTTAAATCTCTGCACATTTAATGTCTTTTAAAGTGCCTGGGATGCCTAAGAGGGCTGTTGTAGAAGAGAAAAGGTTTGTTTCTGAAGAAACAGTATCTGTTACCATTTCTAAAAGAATGGAAGCTCCTTTACCTAAAGGTATCTTTACAAATAATTGGAAATATGACCTATTTTCTTTACTTTTCTGGACACTTTTGTAATTAAATAACTGCCTGCTTGTTCTGGTTTTCTCGTGTTTCTTTTAACCTAAATGGATTGTTTCTGTTTTGTGTATTAGTGGAACACCCTTATATGTGACCAAGGTCCTTGCAGAAAGTAACATTTTTTTCCAGTTTTGTTCCATGATTTTATCTGAACATAATCCACCCCATCCCCATTAAAATGTTCTGACACATCTCTGCATTTTTGTGTGAATATGTGTGTGCTCTGTTATATGTGTACTCTGTGTCCTATGGGGGGAGGTCTTTGGATCTGAGAAACCATGAGCAGAAAGTGAAAATCCAAAACTGTTGTTCTCTGAGTGCTAATGTAAACACTAACAGAAAATTTATGCGGCTCTACAAAGGTGTGAAAATGATTCTCCGTAATCTTTCTCAAGTGTTTAAGAAGATGGAGGAGCTTATCTGGATATGGGTACTAATTTTTAAAAAAACTTTTTATGGTTACAAAACTAGAAAGTTTCTACTATTGAAAGATAGATGATAGATTCATCTATCTTTTATTATCACTCTATTTTTTATCTATTTTATTATCAATATATCATTCTATCATAAAGATATATGATAGATAGACAAAGTCCTTGTGTGTCCAATCACACTTGGCCAATAAAGAATTCTGTTCTGTTCTATTTTGATAGATAGATGATAGATAGATAGAGATAGATAGATAGATAGATAGATAGATAGATAGATAGATAGATAGATAGATAGATAGATAGAGTTTCCTAATTTTGGAATCTCTTAGTACTGCCATCATATGATATTTGTTCCCTGAAAAAGACAAAATTGGAGTTTTTGTTTATGGCTAATCATCCTTAATCAAAATTATTATTAGGATATTGGATATTTGTTTTAAGGCTATGAGCCATAAGCAAAAACTCCAATCCCACTTTTTTCGGAAAACAATTATCAAATGATGCCATTACTATGAGATTCTATAATTAGAAGAGAAGTCATAGAAGGGCAAATAAATATCTATCTCTAAAACTCTTTTAAGTTTTCCCAAACTGAGCCAAGGCACTGACATTAAATTTGATATTCATTTATTTGTATTTACAAAAATGATTTTCATTCAAACATGGATTTGTAGATTTCTGTCTGCTCAATCCAGTTGATCTTCTTTTGAATATTAATATATTTTCCTAACAAGAGTGGAAATATAATGTAGTATCCTATTCCATAATAATATTAAGCTCATCATTTAAATCTTCACAGTGGAGAAATGGGAAGAAGAAGTAGAGGAAGAAGTAGAAGAAGAAGAAGTAGTGGAAGAAGTAGAAGAACTCCCCATTCCTCATTACAGGGAAGAAGAAGAAGTCTCTTACGAGGAAGAGGAGGAAATTTCAGAAGTAACAGGTATTCTACTATTCAAAAAGCAAAATAACTGTCAAATTTCCAGCAGTAGCATAACTACTATTACAACATTTGTGCCATCTTGAAATTAAATCCATCCACTAATCAAATTAATCAAATCCACTAATGTTTGTGTCACTCAAGTGAATAGTTTGATTACAAAGGGTTTGTAATCTCTCCCAAATTACAAATAGTTTGATCACACTTTAAAACAATGTGTTTAAGAATATCTGCATCTTCTTTATTTTGATCTGGATGGATTTTAGATGTAAGGAGCACATCAGTTTCTAAATCATTCTTAAAGTCTGTTTTCTTCATCCGAATACATACATATGTAAAGAAATGCATTTGTAGAGCAGTCTTGATGCTTCAAATTCTACATGCACGTCTGATTCCAAATGGTGTAGCTATTGCCTACAGTACATCTCTACATAATAAGACTTCCCTCCTTTACGTAGTCATTCTGTTTTGCTATACATACAGATGTCAGGAGATGGTAATAGCATCCTGCACCACTTGTATGCTAATTCATAGCAACATTTCCTCAGAAAGGGCTTTTATTATTCTTAAATAAATGTAATATGGAAATATAGTATTATACATAAATGTCTTCCTTTTAGTAACATACAGTAAAACAAAGAACAGGGAAATCTTTGCAAATACAATTCATCATGTGGCTATCTAGAATCCAGTATCTGAATGCAGGGGCACCCTTAAAAATTAATCTTGCATATCTTAAAAATAGGTTGAGTTGCAATCCTGTGTATAATCATTTGAGAATAAGTCATATTGAATTTAATGTAGTTGATTTCTCCTTTTACATATCATTGCCAAAATATTAATGTAGAACACTAAAACCTCTCTCCTTTCCAGAAGGAGACTTCAGTTCCTCTGTTCCATTTGCCCTCCTTTGGCATGTCTCCTGGTTATTCATGTTCTTATTTTGAGGGTATAACATACATTCAGGTGGTTTCTTCAAGTCTGAAGTCCCACCATTTCTTATTTATGCTCTGTGTTCATAACCTTTCTAACCCAACCATAACAACTAGAGTGTATTTCTTACTCTTTCACTACATTCACTTATTTCAAAGAGGCAAAATATATTAAATATAATACAGCATTATCACTATTAGTATTAGTATTGTTCTTTTATTCATTAAACAGGAAATTCAGTCAACTGAACATTTAAATTATTATTATTATTGTTGTTGTTGTTGATGATGATGTTTTAAGTTAGTGAATCTTATAAGTAAGGGACTTAGTAAAGATTTAACCCATGCAATATAAGACATTCTGAGACACCTTTCTGAATCTTAATCTTGGTTAGCCAATGACGTCTAGGATATGGACACTTAATTAACATGTCTGAACTGGCCCAATGTGTGAATATTTCCTCATACAGTATACATAAATGCACATGACTCATAAATAATTGATCCATAATTCTGCAAGATGTAAATATATGTGTCATTTATTTCTTTGAGTTGTCAATGCATTACATCCTACTGGAAAATACATTTTCAGGCATGAAGAAACATAGCATACAGTCCAGTGAATGAAGCAAACTTGTAACTCTTAGTCATTTTCCCTTTTGCTAATTGTAAATTTTCTTATTCCAACTGTACATTCTAAGCAATACTTTTACATTGACAGAAGAGGCCTACTATGCTGAGGAGGAAGTGCATATTACTGTTCCGGAAGAAGTGCCACCAGTTAAAGGTATCTCATTAACTTCTTAACATATAAAGGTAGTTTAATTGACATATTTGTTTTTTTGTCTATGTGTGTGTGTGTGTGTGTGTGTTCTTTGTTACAGTATAGTCCTTTTAGCAAGATGGTTCTTTTTTGAGTAGCAACTACTTACTTTCAAATTTTAGAAGTAGTATATCTGTGGCAATTTTGGCTTAGAACCAGCATTTCCTCCTACTTGTAGTCTAAGCAGTTTCACTCAACTGGTACATCAGGATGAAACAATCATTTGCCCCCTTCCCTTGGTAGTATGTCAGTGCTGTTTGGAAGAGTTCTTGAACAGGTTTAGCAGAAGTGGGAATATGCAGGGGTGTTAGGAATCTATACCAACAGTGGAATTGCTTCACTGGATAAGAAGCTGGCCTTGAACAGAAGGACCTACTTTTTATGCAGATGGTAGTAATTGGAACCTGCCCTGTGTCTTGTATTAATTTCATATAGTACTTCACTTTTTTTTTTTTGCTGCTGCCATGGAATAGTATGGCTTAGTACATTCATGTATCAATGAATTAATTTGAACTCTCGATTTATGTTTTGGGTCAAGGATTTCCTCCCTTTCTTTCCATATACCAATAATTTAAAAGGGCAATTGGAAGTACTTAGAAAGTGTTGCTCATATCTAAATATTCTTTCTAAAGTGCCAGAGGTCCGGAAGAGACCTGAACCAGCAAAGAAAGAACCAGTTGCTCCTCCCAAGAAAGTGGAAGCTCCTCCAGCAAGAGGTATAAATATTTACTGCTTCTTTTTATTCAGCCAAATGAGATTGTTATTCATCAAATCTAATATGTATTGCAGGAAGACAAGGTTGGGAGAGAAAGAAAGATGTTTAAACTTACACTAATTTCTTGTTCATGAATTATGAAAATTACATGTTCCAAAGTAATCTAACTTCACATGTCTTCAATGAAATTTGTGTGTCCTTAGTTCTCAGAATATATTGAACTTAAAAATGTATTGTGTTGAAATCACTCCAACATTGTAAATGTTTTTTTAAAGTGCCCAAGAAAGTCCCTCCTGAAGAGAAAGTTCCACCTAAAGTTAAAGAACCTCCACCACCTAAAGGTAAATAAACCAAACAAGCAAGGAATTATCAGGGATGTATTTTGTCTATCTCTTGTGGTATATTGTTTTATGAATAGTATCTTCACTGTCACTCTATTTTGGTCCTTCTTTAGTCTTCTCCCTGTAATGTTGACAAAGCCTCAGCCTCACTGCTTGTCTAATTCCTTTTGTACATTTTAAAAATTAATATTGATTGCTAAAGGTGACTGCCTCACTTTAAAATATTTATCTATACTTGAAATACATGCAATTGACCTACCTTCATTATTTTTTAAAGTGACAGAAATCCGCAAGAAAAAAGTGGTTACTGAAGAAAAAATAGCTGTCTATAAAAAGGAAGAAGCTCCCCCAAAGAAAGGTACATCAAGTTCTAAATTCTATAGCATGTATCTATATCTTAATTTTGACTGGCAACTAAAAGATGGCAATACAAGGTTGATAAATTGCTGAGGAGAAATTAATAAATAAAGCACAAGGAACCTATGGGTTTCATTTTTCAAACAAACAGCTCTAGGAGGAAAAAAACAACAAACCACTTTTAAAACTTACAGAGCTTTCAAAAGGACTTTGTGATATAACTAATAGAACATCAACAGGAGGACTTTTTATACAAAGAAAGTAGGGAAGCAAAATATCTTAGTAGGCTTGCCTAAGTAGGCAGTACTATTACTCTAATTAGGTTGAATAGACCTGGTTTCCTATTTGATGCTCAGTCTTGGTTATCTTCATATTTTTAATCATGTTTGTAATTAATAACAGTGTAATTTTGTAACTTTGACCGAGTCTTATCACATATAAATAATGCAAATCAACTTAAAAAATATATGTTTTAAATGCCAGTTGTACCAAAGAAAGTTGTCCCAGAAGAGGAAGTCCGTGTTCCAAAACCTAAGAAAGAGGTAGCACCACCACCACATAAAGGTATAATACTTGTTTGATTCTATAGAAAGTTTTTTTTATATCAGTCAGGTAATTGCAGAAGTTGGGAGCTAGCTGCTTCCAAGAAAGATACATTGCAATTTACCTAACATTTGCACAAATGGTTTGCTCTTAACAAAGAATATTAGGTTAATTTGTATATAAATAAATTTCAGTTCCTGACTTTATATTATATATCTGTTTTACTTTTTATGATTCTAGTTTTAATATTTTTTATGACTATAGTTTTAACAAACTTAAACTAATACAATTTGTTAATTTGTAAGAAGTAACTATACATTATAGATATTACATTTCAAAGCAGTTGATCCAAGAGTAAAGGGCCATTTATTTGTAGATCTATTTTGTCATTCAAATGAAATAAAAATAGTTAAATTATAAGACTAGGTATTTCCCACAAAAAACCCTATATTAAGGTTTTAGCATTATGAAAGTCGTATCGAAAATTATTAATGACTGGGTATAAGGCAACTGATTAGCTAACATTCTGGTTGATGGTACAAATTAATTTTAACATTTATTATAATATATCAGCTAGTGCTAATCAACAGAATAAACTGATTTGATAACTAAGATGGGAACATTGTTTCCAGATATATTAGTTTCCATTTCCAGAATTCCTAGCCAGTGCAGCCAACAAAAGTTGAAATCACATCTGTAGGAAACTAAATTGTAGAAGACTGCTGAACTTTTCATTGCATTTTGGATTTCCTTTTTTTTATTACAGAAATGATAAAGTCTTTTAGCAGTCTTCTTAAGTGTCATTAGCTTTCTTTGTGTCTCTTATGCTCTTGTCTTTGTTGAAATGTGTTGTCTGGATCAACATCTTGCAATTATTTACTATTGATATAAGTTTTTACAGGGAGTTATTTGTTTTATTTTTGGTATGCTTTATTATGATTAATAAATACTATTTCTACTACAAAATCAGTATTGTAAAAAAACAGCTTCATCTTAAGATAATTTTAAAACCAAATCAATGTTGTGTGTTCTGTAAGTGATATAAGTGTAATACGGAGTTTTTAGTGTCTGTTCAGTGTAAATCTGTTAAAGGCTAAGTTGCTGGGCTGATGACATTTTCAGAAGAATTGTCCATTATCTTGTTCAGCAATTTGGTCATTGTCTGGGTGTTTTTGTCCATTATCCCATTTATATCATTACTAGCATCAACAATTTATAGAGAAGAGCATAAATTCACGGCATGGTATTCTTATTACTTTCTTTCAACTGCCAGAAGTGCCAGAAGTTCCAAAGCATCTTGTATCAGAAGAAAAAATATCTATGGTTATCCCCAAAAGAAAAGTAGCTCCACCAGAAAAAGGTATATGATCTTCATACAGAGCAAAAATTCATATATATAAGAAGACACTTCTTATGAATTCTCAAATTAAAAAAAATAGCTTTCTTCTAAAATCCTATGAGGAGAATGGGCAAGGCCTATTTTTCTTTCTTTCTGTTTAATTTCTAAAAGGAAGTCTCAAATATAGTTCCAACCATCTCACTGGGATTCTTATTGCTTTAACTGATACTTCACATGTGGTATTCTAAAGTGAAATTCTATGTCTTTAATAACAGCCATAGAAGAGCACTGGGGTTATGCAGAGGAAGTCTCTGTTTCTCTTCATACAGAGGAGGAAGTTTCATATGCAGGTATGATATCAATGAGATAGATAGATAAAATGTCTTCTAAATGGGCTGAAAAGTTTGTTTATTTTTTATTAATCTTGGATACTCTCTGGAAAAATTGAGTAAAGAAAACCGTCTCTATCTATTATCAAAACAAATCTTTGACTTATCTTCAGTGCTATTCATTGACAATACAGTGGCAAATCAGAAGTGGAAAAATATCTACAAGACTTTGGCTGTAATTGAGAAAAATTCTTGATGATGAAATTTGAAAAATGCATACTTTTAAAAAAAAATGCATTACCATATCAAACATTAAAAAAATTCACATTTCCTTTTAATCCAGAAGCAAGCACTGCTCAAGAAATAATGTAAATAAAAGAGATGAAATTACAGTAAAGTCAAATATCTTCTTTAATCAAATATGTGTATATTTTGTCTGGCAACAGAAATATATGTTGGTGTCTTGCTATTCTTAAAGCTTTTTCCGCTCTTATATGTTAATGTACTATATCTTTAAAGTTCCCGAAGAGCCTGAGAGAGCTATCAGAAAAGAAAAAATGCCTATAACAATTACTGCAAAAATGAAGAAACCTCCTGCTAAAGGTATATTTAAGATATAAGTATGTGTCCTTGGTCTGTTATGTATTGTTATATGTTATTCTAGCAGTTATGATTATTTGAGTACTCTTTTGATTAATGTTTGCATTGTTGATTGTGTTTGTAACTAAAACGCTCAAAAATTCATATTTTTAAAGTTCCTGAAGTTCGTAAGACTGTTATTAAAAAAGAAGTGGTCCACGTGAAAGTTCCTCAATATGAAGAAGAGGCTCCTGAGTATGAAGAAGAGGAAGAAGTTCCCCAATATGAAGAGGAAGAAGTCCCACAATATGAAGAAGAGGAACAATATGAGGAGGAAGTCTCGCAATACGAGGAGGAAGTCTCGCAATATGAGGAAAAAGTACGATATGAGGAGGAAGTCTCACGATATGAAGAAGAAGTAACTCATGAGGAAGAAGAGGTAGTAGTGGTACCTCATTATGAAGAGGTTCCTGAGTATGAAGAAGAGGAAGAAATTCCTCTACCTCCTCCACATAAAGGTAAAAATAAGCTTTTAAAAGCAACGGCAATAGCAATGTATATTTTATGAATTTGCTCTTGTCACAGATTTTTATTCATTTATTCAGATTTGTCATTAATTCATCTTCCTAACTGAAGTTTGAAATTCATGTGTGGTTTTCAGATTATAAACTGCAAATAGTAAAGTTTGAACTAGGAATCTTCCAAAAATATTTAACCTATTTAAACTGTAGGTCCAAAATTATTGTATTTATATCCAAACTTCTAGTTGGAAACAGAGCCTACTAAACAAGCCTGCTCTGTCTAAATGTCTTGAAGGATACTAGTGCTATTTTATATTTATCTTCCCAAGAAATGGAGATGCGCACCGTGCCCATTGGACACGGCTGACAGGAAAACCTTTACCTTTAGCTCTTACAGTAGTCCCAGTGAATTCAGTGAATCTCCCAAAATAGAGGATTGTAGCCAGATCTTTATCATAAAGACTGAAGACACTTGTGACCCTGTCCAAGCATCATGCTTCATTTGAGTGTAATTTTAAATGTATTTTGAAGTGTTTTTTTGTTTACCGAGAAGATAGCATTCTACAAGGCCTGGTCATCTTATTTATTTCAAAGAATATTTTGGGGCCCTGCATATACCCTAGAAAGTAGCAGAAAGGGCTTTGAATCCATCACTCTGATGGGGGGGGGGGGAAGCAATTTAGAAGTAAACTGAGATGATAGATTCCAAGGAGAATGATAGAAAGGGGTAATCTACTCGTGTGTATTCTGCTGACATTCAGATGCCAGTTAGTGGACTTGTAGGGAAACATTCAGTTCCCCAAAAGCTCTTCAGAAAAGGGGGGACTCTGCTGAACAATGTGGCATGAAGCATGCCATGATACTATATCAAAGAAGACATAAGGAACTTTTCTAACCTAATGTATGGCTTCACCAATGTTTTCACTATGTTACCAGGGGCATTACAGCGTGATCGAAGCCCATCCCCTCCCTCCTTTTTAAATGCATGGTATCTGTGACACATAAAAAGGAGTGTACAGCCATGGTTAACATCTTGACTTTTGGACCCTTCTGTGGGTGGCCACTTCCATCTTCCTCTGACTCTAAACTTTTAAATATAATTCTATCTTTGAAGTGCCCGAAGTTCCCAAGAAACCCGTGCCTGAGAAAAAGAAGCCTGTGCCTGTTCCTAAGAAAAAGGAAGCTCCTCCAGCCAAAGGTATATCATATTTTTCTCATCTTTGGTTTTCTTTTCATAGGTTTTTAAGAGCTGTAAAGACATTGGCTAGGTGAATGGAGAATTAGTGTAGATCTATTTTTTGTGTAGTAGCGTCCAACATAGTTTTGTCCTTTTTATTTATTTCTTATTTATATATTTATCTTCCACCTTTATTACTGGCAGTCCTCAATTTACGACCACAATTGAGCCCAAAATTTCTGTGGTTATATGAGACATTTGTTAAGTGAGTTTTGCCCCATTTTACAACTTTTCTTGCCACAGTTGTTAAATGACTCACTTCAGTTGATAAGTTAGTAACCTGGTTGTTAAGTGAATCTGGCTTCCCCATTGAGTTTGCTTGTGAGAAGGTCACAAAAGGTGATCACATGAGCTTGGAACACATCAACGGTCATAAGTATGAACCAGTTGCCAAGCATCTGAATTTTGATCACATGGTCATGGGGATGCCAGAAAGTTCACAACTGTGAAAAGGGTCATAAGTCATTTTTTTCAGTGCTGTTGCAACTTTGAACAGTCACTAAATGAACTGTTATAAGTCAAGGAATACCTGTATTTTGATAAATAACTCGAGGTGACAAACAAACCTAATACTACTTTCCTCCTTATATTTTTCACAAAACAACAAACCTGTGAGGTGGGTTGGGCTGAGAGAGAGAGGGACTGACCCAAAGACATCCAGCTGGTTTTCATGCCTAAGGAAGGACTAGAACTCCCAAGTCTCCTGGTTTCTAGACCAGCACTTTACTCACTAGACCAAACTGGTCTTGTTTGTGTTGTTTAATGTGCCATAACATATTGGTCCTCAATCATCTCAAACTTTATTTCTAAAGTGCCTGAAGTGCGAAAGAAACCAGTCCCTGAGGAAAAAGTTCCCGTACCCAAAAGGAAAGAAGCTCCACCAGCTAAAGGTACATCACTTTGGGATTTAACATGTACAAATTCATGTAACAATCCTTGTGTCCTTTTGTGTGTGTGTGTGTTTATGTATGCTTTTAAACACAATGCGTCGAGAAAGCTTCTTCCTGGTCTTTTCAAGTGGCCTTTATGTCTATGTTTTTGTGTGTTTGAGGCTATTCTTCTCTGCTTTGTGCCAAAATGGAACCCCATGTTCAAAAGTATTTCTGTATTGTTTCAATCAAAGTGCCCAAGAAACCAGTACCTGAAGAGGAAGTGCGTGTTCCTGTCCCTAAACGAGTAGAAGCACCTCCTGCTAAAGGTACATCATCTTGTGAGGCAGATGGTTGTATTGTTATTCACTTGGTCTATATTAAGCAAATGGCATTCAAGCCAAAACAAGCAGTTTACAACATCAGCTGATAATTTCTGTCAGTCAGATAATTTCTGTCAGTTTGTAAACCCCTAAACCTCTTGGGTTCAGCTGCTGCAGTTCTACCATTCCAGTTTTGATTCTTTCACTTTTCCACTTTGCTTTGCTTTCATTTTATTCTGCTTTGAATAAAATCGATTTGCCAATTAATTTGTGCCATCTCTGCGGAAAAAGGTGGAGAACTGCCTCCACCTAAAAGTACATGAAAGACCGCTTTTAAATTATACATTCAACTGTTTTTCCCTCATGGAACTTGCAAATATGGGTCAAATATGACTTTCACAGTGAATTATGATACCCAGGAAGAACAAGTGGATTTGTAATTATGATTCTCTAACCTAAAGTAGGGTTTGCTTCTTGCTCTTCTACCTGCTCTGTTCTTTTTCTTTGTGATATGTTTCAAATATCAAATTTCTTAATATCTTTAAAGTGCCTGAGATCCTTGAGGAAGAAGAAATTGAAGTAGAGGTGCCTCTACCAGCTAAAGGTATTCTAACTTGTTCTGTAAAGAAGGGCTTGTTTATCTTGGATGTTATTGTTGCATGTTCTTTGTATGTGTCATTTTTATGGTCTGTGTGTTGATGACAATTCATTTTCAAATTATTTCTTAAAATTTAAGAAAAAACACTTCTTGAAGAAGACATGCCAACAAAATGTACATCAATCTCATTCACCTTATCAAAAGCTTTTTGAATACCACCAGAATAAATACCAGTCTTTATATTATTATATTTTACTGCATATACTCTCTTCACTTGGAAAGACACCAGTATTTTTCATTGTACATTCCAAATAAATTTTGTGACCTCAAGTTATGCATCTTTACTTAGTCATAAATCCCATTGAGTTCAATGGAATGGATTTCTAAATATGTTGGCAAAAGCTGCAGACTTCAATTTAATCTCGGAAATTTATATTTAAAACACCAGCATGAAAATATTTTTATAATAGAGAACAATGTGAAAGAGATACACATTTAAAAAGAGAAATTAATACAATTGTATGTTAAAATATGTATATATTTAGGACAGTGTTTCTTAAAGTATGATCCTAAGACCACTGGGATTCCCCAATACCCTCTCAGGGGTCACCAAAATCAAAATATTTGCCAGCCTATGTTGAAAAGTACCATAATGTTAAAATCCCATCAAATAATTGTGAGAAACAGTAGTGGCAGCAAATGTATCAGTTTTATTTTTTTTAATGGTAAATATTGATAAATGTAACTCATAGAAACAATGCCTTTTTTCAGATCCTCCATATTTTTTAAAAGTGGGAAGGGGTCCATAGAGGAAAAAAAGGTTAAAAATCATTGGCTTAGGAGAATACACACACACAAGCCCCAATTGATAGAGAGAATTGCAAATTAAAATGGGCATATTTTGAGAAAGTTTTTATTAATGCAGTACATACATGGCATCTAGTTATGTTTTAAGGAACATTTTGGATTTATTTCCAAATAAAGATGCCAAGTCACACTAGGCTTTTTCCCCCATTACTATTTAGCTTGAGAATCAGCTTTCTAAGCACCCTGAATGGAATCTGGTAGAAAGCTGGTGCTAGTGGCTCTTCTTGCATGTTCTTGGCTTACACTGGGTTAACACAGTGATTGTGCCTTAGTGTGTTTTTTCACTGCATCTGTTAATGAGACTTAAGTCTAAATCTGAACAAAAAATGTTTTGAAGTGCCAGAAGTACCTAAGAAAGTTGTACCAGCAAAGAAGATTCCTGAACCTATTCCCAAAAAAGTGGAGCCACCACCACCACCTGTTGCAAAAGGTACTTTGACTAATATAAAGAAAGACTTATTATGGCAGCAGTATGATATATTCTTCTGTTACACTAATGAAAGGGCTAAGCAGACAACTTCACCGTTTCTTTCCTATCAAGTATACTAGAATTATATTAGCTGTACTTCTAAATTGTATAAGAAAAACTCTTATATGTTTTCTATCTGCCAACATTTTAACTTGATAGAGGTTCCCCTGAATTATTCAACTTCTAAGTCCTTTTTCTTAACTGTTTCTGCAAATGCCTGGCTTTTCCAACCCTCCTTCACTATCTTAGAAAATTCTTGTTGTCATTAACATCCCATGGGGGCCTCAAATCAAACTTTCCCAACTATTTTTTTTTAAGTTCCTGAAGTTCCCAAACCCGTTCCAGAAGAGAAAGTGCCTGTTCCTAAAAAGGTGCCACCTCCACCAGCCAAAGGTACATCTAATATTTGAACCTATGTGAAAATAAATGATCATGGACCATACTTGTTGTTCATGTTCCTCAACCACCAATGTTTCAAAGTTTTGTGTTTTCTTGTACATCTGTACATGATGAGTTGGAAAGTAATTCTTAAAACAAGAAAACCATCTCTTTTTAAAGTGCCTGAAGAGGAAGTGCCTGTTCCCAAGAAAGTGCCACCTCCAGCAGTTAAAGATATATCTAACATTTTAAAAAGTTATATCAAAAACATTAACACTAACAATACTTGTCAATCATATTCTTATGTATTAGACACCAATATTGCTACCGTAGTTCAAAGATTTCTGACATCTTATATATTTGTCCATGATGAGCTGAGCTCAACATCTTTAAGTAAAAAATATCTATCTTTCAATTCCTGAAGTTCCCAAACCTGTCCCAGAAGAGGAAGTGCCCATTTCCAAAAAAGTGCCAGCTCCACCAGCCAAAGGTATATCTAATATTTATAACAGTAACAAAGAACACCAAGATTGATATTCATCTATTTTTCTTAAGTACAGGTAGTCCTCAATTTACAACAGTTCATTTAGTGATTGTTCAAAGTTACAATAGCACTGAAAAAAAGTGACTTATGGCCGTTTTTCACACGACCGTTGCAGCATCCCCATGGTCATGTGATCAAAATTCAGACGCTTGGCAACTGGTTCATATTTATGACCATTGCTGTGTCCCAAGGTCATGCGATCTCCTTTTGCAACCTTCTGACCAGCAAAGTCAATGCAGAATCTAGTTTCATTCAACAACCATGTTGATAATTTAACAACTGCAGGGTTTCACTGAGCACATGTGGCCGGAAAAGTTGTAAAATGGGACAAAGTTCACTTCACAATTGTTTTGTTTTTTTTATTTCCACTTATATCCCGCCCTTCTCCGGAGACTCAAGGCGGCTTACAATTTCAAGCACAACTCAATGTGCTTAGCAAATTCCTCATTCCTTGTATGTTTGCTTATTTGGGGGTATTTGCCCCCGCCCCCAAGCAGCATTTTTACAAAGTGAGCTTATTGCCCCCAACAATCTGGGTCCTCAGTTTACCTACCCCGAAAGGATGTAGGTAACCTTGAGTCAACCTTGAGCCTGGTGAGATTCGAACCAACACTAATTGCAGGCAGCGGAAACTAAGTGGAATCACTTAGCCAGAGCACTAATTAAGTGTGCCACCGAGGTTATCTTCCTTTGATCTTCAGAATTTACGTCATTCTTTCTACTATTACATACATCACAGCCTCTTAAGTGCAAATAGACTTCAATTACTCTCCTATCACAGCATTATTTTGCCAAATAAAGCTGGCCTATTTTTCTTTCATGCAACATTGCCCTCGTGAATACTTTCCTGCAAAGTTCTGTTCCTAACTTGAGTGTCTCATTCTCTGTTCGTTCTTTCCACTTCTGCTAGCCAATGCTAAGTTTATTTTCAACAACTTCCAGTATGTTCTTACACCATCTGCCTTCAGATGCTGGGAAGTCCTCGGTCCAGTTCTCCTTTTTTTAATATCAGAGTAATCAACTGAAATTATGCAGAAACTTGGAAGGCTAGCATTGTTCAATCTTTACTGAAGTGGTAAAGTAATTTTTTAAAAAAATTATTTTATTTTAATCAAATTTCTACGCCGCCCTTCTCCCGAGGGACTCAGGGCGGCTTACAAAATAACAACATAAAAGTATAAAAACATATATAAACAAACACAGACACCATAGACTACAACAAGTAAAAGAGGGGCAGCAATGGAAAAATTAAAAATTTCACAGAATTAAAAACAATTTTAAAACGGTCAGCTATAGCCTG
>JANHFM010002743.1:155901-178362 GCA_032468115.1 Grayia smithii | reverse complement strand
TTACCTACCCCGAAAGGATGGAAGGCTGAGTCAACCTTGAGCCTGGTGAGATTCGAACCAACACTAATTACAGGCAGTTGGAACTAAGTGGAGTCACTTAGCCAGAGCACTAATTAAGTGCAGCACTGAGGCTCTTGTTTCACTAATTGTTTCACTTAGCATCATAAATTTTGGGCTCCATCGTGGTCATAACTCAAGGACTACCAGTATAATGTAGTTCAATTTTTTGTGATATCTTATATGTTTATTGATGGTGAATTGAACTCAAATCTTAAAAGAAAATCCATCTGTCTTTCAATTTCTGAAGTTCCCAAACCTGTCCCAGAAGAGAAAGTCCCTGTTCCCAAAAAGGTGCCAGCTCCACCAGCTAAAGGTATGCCCAATTAAAACACTAATATGAAAAAAACATTAACATTAATGTTACTTGTCATCTGTGTTATTAGATGTGAACTTTGGTACTTCTAAGTCTGTAATTTCTTATATGTTTGCAACTGTTGAAACCAACATCTTTATAAAAATCCTCCATATTATCTTAAAAGTGCCTGAAGTTCCTAAACCTGTCCTGGAAGAGGAAGTACCTGTTCCCAAAAAGGTCCCATCTCTACCAGCCAAAGGTACATATTATATTTAAAATAGCAATTAAAAAAAAAGCCACATTTACATTGCTATTACTTGTCATCCTTATTCTTAAATGTTAGACACCAATATTGCTAAAGTAATTCAAAGTTTTCTGATATTTTATATCTTTCTGGAATGAGCCGAATAACTTAAAGAAAAACCATTTATCTTTCAATTTTAAAAAAATCATCTCTTTTCAAAGTGCCTGAAGTTCCCAAAGCTGTGCCAGAAGAAAAAGTGCCTGTTCCCAAAAAAGTGCCACCACCAAAAGCTAAAGGTATGTCTTATCTAAAGAGTAATACGAAGAAACATTAGTATTAATATTATTTGTCATCCATGTTGTTAAACATGAATTGTGGTAGTTCAAAGTTTTGTGATGTCTTATGTGTTTGTCCATGATGAGATGAAAATCTTTTTTAAAAATATCCTCCGTACTATCTTTAAAAGTGCCTGAAGTTCCCACACCTGTCCCAGAAGAGGAAGTGCCAGTTCCCAAAAAAGTTCCAGCACCACCACCAGCCAAAGGTACTTGTAAAATTCCTAACAGTACTAAAAAGTTACAAATGTTGTCATTGCTTGTCACTGATGTAGACTAGTGTCAGTATTTAAAATTTGTCGTATCTTGTTTGTTGTCCATGTTGAGACCAAAATCTTTAAGAATTCTTATTATCTTTAAAATATATAAGAGCAAATAAATTCCAGAAACCAATCTGATTCTCCTGTAAAGGCAACAACTCGCCGTGTCAAGTTTTCATCTTGTCTTTAAAACCTCTTAAAACAAATAAATGTTGATGGTATTTGTCATTAATCTTTGTCAGTCAAGTACATAATATCCATACTAGTGGTTTAAACTTCTATTAAGTTTGTTCATATTGACTTGAATACATAATACTTAAAAAAAAAACCATACTATTTTCAAAGTGTCTAAAGTTCCCAAACCTGTCCCAGAAGAGGAAGTCCCGGTTCCCAAAAAAGTGCCAGCTCCACCAGCCAAAGGTATATCTAATATTTATAACAGCATGAATAACACTAATGTGCAATCATATTCTTAAATATTAGTGTTGGGATATATTTTGTTGGAATATATATTTTATACAACAATTATAGTAGTATTCAGCTAGTAGATGGCAGTGTTTACAAGTCTGCATCTATAGTATAAACTTTATGTCCTTTTGTTCTAAGAAAACTTTCCTGTTTCCTGTTATAGTTAAACAGTTAAGCAGTAAAGAACATGGTGACTGTTCACTGTTTGATCTGTAGTGCTATATATAATCAGAATTTCTAACAATTAGACAACAAAAATTAATAGTTCAATGTTTCATAGTATCTTCTGGTGACTTGAGACCAAAATTATTTTTAAAAATTAAAAACTCTTTTTTTTTAAAGTGCCTAAACCTGTCCCAGAAGAGAAAGTGCCTGTTCCCAAAAAGGTGCCAGCTCCTCCCGCTAAAGGTACAGGTGAAATTTGTAACACTGTGAAAACAAAATTCACAATACATTTCACAATAATTCTTCTGTTAAGGGTTAAATGCCCTAATTAATATTTCACATTCTTGAGTTGTCTTCTGCATTTGTCAATAGTGAACTGATAACAAAATCTTACAATACGAAAATCCTATATTTTTTAAAGTGCCTGAAGTTCCCATACCAGTCATAGAAGAAGTGCCCATTCCTAAAAAAGTACCAGCTCCACCAGCCAAAGGTACATCTAACTTTTGAAAAAATATGGAAAGAACTTTAATCTTGATGTGACTTGTCATTATTATTCTTGAGCATAAGAAATAAATATTGGTAGTTCAGAGTTTTGTGATGTCTTACATGTTTGTCCATGGTGAGCTGAGCTCAAAATCTTACAGACAAAAATCTGTCTTTCAATCCCTGAAGTTCCCAAACCTGTTCCAGAAGAGAAAATGCCTGTTGTTAAAAAGGTGCCAGCGCCGCCAGCTAAAGGTACATGTGAAATGTATAAGTCTATGAAAAACATAAATGTTGACAGTATCTGCGGCGTTCTTAAATTTTAAGCCCTAATATCAGCATGTGGTGTTTTGTGGTGTTTTGTATGTTATCCAAGTTCTGGTCAAAATCTTTTCTAAAAATGCTTTATTTAAATTGTCTGCAATTGCCATCATGTTATGTGCGAAAATGTTTCTTTCCTCTTAGGGGTGTTAGGTGCTCTTGCCAAATATTCATTTAATACTTAAAATATCTTAAAAACAAATGAATGTGGAGAGTAAGTATCATTAATATTTTAAGTTTCAAACACCTACACCAGTGCCCCAAGCTTTTAGGTCTTCCTTATTTGTTTGTGTTGATCTGAAATAAATAAAATATATTCATTCTAAGAAAAAAAATCATACTGTCTTTCAAGTCCCTGAAATTCCCAAAGTAGTGGAGGAAGAGGAAATATTTGAAGTTCCCAAAAAAGTGCCAGCTCCACCAGCCAAAGGTACATCTAATATTTATAACAAAAGACTAATTTTGGCATTCCTTATCATTCAAATGCTTAACCATGAGTCACCAATATCAGTTGTCCAAAGTTTGTGAAGTCTTGTTTGTTTGTTTGAGTCCCTAGTGAGCTGAGCTCAAAATCTTATGTTTCCTAATATGATTTGATTGTTTATTTGTTCCCTATGACTATCATTAAGTGTTGTACCTTACGATTCGTGACGAATGTATCTTTTATTTTACGTACACCGAGAGAGTATGCACCAAGACTTGTGTGTCCAATCACACTTGGCCAATAAAGAATTCGATTCTGTTCTATTCTATTCTATCTTATAGAAAATACATCTATTTTTCAAATCCCTTCAGTTTTCAAACCTCTTCCTGAAAAACTGCCAACTCTATCTGTTGAGTTTTGCATAGAATATTTATAGCAGTTGGGGGGGAAATGTTGATGTTAGCTGTCATACATCTTCTTAAATATTAAATACCAATTTCTGTTGAAAAATATCTAGCAGCTTGTATGCTAGTCCATGCTGATTTGAGATCAAACCTTTAAAAAGGAACCATCTCTTTTTAAAGTGCCTGAAGTTCCCAAGCCTGTCCCAGAAGAAAAAGTAGCTGTTCCTAAAAAAGTACCAGCTCCAAAAGCCAAAGGTACATGTGAAACGTGAAACAGTATGAAAAAAAATACTATGTTGATGATGCGAGTCATGTATCTTCTTCAGTTGAATGTTAAACAACAAAATTAATAATTTAAAGTTTTACTGTGTGTTGTATTGTCTATCCATGTTGACTTGAGACCTACATCTTTTTTTTAAAAAAAACCCTCTTCCTATCTTAAAAGTGCCCAAGGTTTCAAGATATGTCCAGGAAGGTAAAGTGCCTATTCTCAAAGAAATAGTCATACCATGCTTCAAATATTTATGATAGTATGAAAAAAATGAATTACTTGTCATCCATATCCTTAAACATTGGACAAAAATCTTGTTAGTTCAGAGTTTTGTGCTACCTTGTATGTTGTCTATAGTGAGTTGAACTCTATATCTTAAAGGAAAAAATACCTATCTTTCAAGTCCTTGAAATTCCTAATCTTGTTCCAGAAGGAGAAGTGCCAGAAGTTCCCCAAATATATACCAGCTCCACCAGTTAAAGTTTGTTCCCACTAATTTTCAAAACTGGGGGGTGGGGGGGATTACATTGCCTGTCACTGTTATTCTCCAGTTAAGAGCAGAACAACATCAATGGTTGTGGAGAATTTGAGGAGGCTGAAATAGAAACAGGAGGAATTTAGATAGAAACCATCCACAAATAACGGAGAAGTTCAACCGTAACTCAGTCTGAGTTGTGAAAAGCCTAAAAAGAAGAGTCAGACTCCATTTCAATGAACTCATTAATAAAAGAGAATGGGTGGATTAATTCTTGCATTAAAAGCCTTCATAATGTCTACGTGCTTCTTGCTTCTTTGATCATGCGATGCAATATTAGGCTTGAAGGTTCTTCAGTGTTTTGCAATGTCTTCTACTGTATGTTTCACTTTGGTGACTTGAGAATAAAATCTTTATTAAAAATCATTAAATCTTTTTTTCAAGTCCCCGAAGTTCCAAAACCTGTTCCAGAAGAGAAAGTGCCAGTTCCCAAAAAGGTGCCACCTCCACCAGCCAAAGGTACAGATGAAATTTGTAACCCTGTGGGGGAAAAAAAGCTGACAATATATATCATTTATATTCTTCAGTTAAGGGTTAAATACAAAGAACAGAAGGTTCAGAGTTTTGCATTGTTTTCTATATTTGTCCATGGTGAATTAAGAACAAAACCTTGAAATAAGAAAACCATCTCTTTTTAAAGTGCCTGAAGTTCCCAAAGCTGTCCCAGAAGAGAAAATACCTGTTCCCAAAAAAGTGCCACCTCCACCAGCCAAAGGTACATCTGTCATTTATAACAGTAAGAGGAAAATGTTAAGATTAAAATTTCTTGTCATCCATATTGTTTAGCATTAAGCACCAGCATTCGTAGTCCAAAACTGAGCAATGTCCTATATGTTTATCGATGGTGGGATGAGCTCAACATCTTAAAAGAAAATATATCTGTCTTTCAATCCCTGAAGTTCCTAAACCTGTCCCAGAAGAGGAAGTGCCAGTTCCTAAAAAAGTGCCAGCTCCACCAGCCAAAGGTATATCTAAGATTTAAAATAGTAATACCAAAATCATTAACAGTGACATTACTTGTCATCCTTATTCTTAAGTGGTAGACACCACTTAAGAATATTGTCTGTTCTTAAGCAGACACCAATACACTAGTTCAAAGTTTTTGGGTATCTTATATGTTTGTTCACATTGAGTTGAGCTCGAAATCTTTAAGAAAAAAAATCTTTCTTTCAATTCCTGAAGTTCCAAAACCTGTCCCCGAAGAGGAAGTGCCCATTCCCAAAAAGGTCCCAGCTCCACCAGCCAAAGGTATATCTAATATGTATAATAGTAGTATGAAAAAAATAATAATGTTGACATTATTTGCAATCCTTATTCTTAAGTATTAAACACCAATATTAGTAGATCAAAATCTTGTGATGTCTTATGTGTTTGTCAATGTTGCCTTGAGACCAAAATCTTTTTTAAATGTCATCTATACAATCTTTAAAGTGCCTGAAGTTCCCAAACCTTTCCCAGAAAAGGAAGTGCCTATTCCTAAAAAAGTGCCCCCTCCAGCAGCTAAAGTTATATCTAACATTTAAAATAGTAATACCAAAATCATTAACACTGACATTACTTGTGATCCTTATTGATAAGTGGTAGACACCAATATTGTCTATTCTTAAGTAGACACCAATACATTAGTTCAGAGTTTTTGGGTATCTTATATGTTTGTCCATGTTGAGTTGAGCGCAAAATCTTTAAGAAAAAAAAATCTTTCTTTCAATTCCTGAAGTTCCCAAACCTGTCCCAGAAGAGGAAGTGCCCGTTCCCAAAAAGGTCCCAGCTCCACCAGCCAAAGGTACATCTAAGATTTATAATACTAAGAAAGAACGTCAAGATTGGTATTGCTTGTCATCTATATCCTTATGTGTTAAGTATTGCTACAGTAGTTCAACGTTTTCTGGTATTTTATGTTTGTCCATGGGAAGTTGCGCTCAAAATCTCTAAGAAAAAATATATATATCTTTCAATTTCTGAACTTATATATTTGTTCATGGTGAGTTGAGCTCAAAATCTTTAAGAAAAAAACAACTATCTTTCAATTCCTGAACTCCGCAAACCTGTCCCAGAAGAGGAAGTGCCAGTTTCAAAAAAATGCCACTTCCATTAACCAAAGGCATATTCACC
Organism: Grayia smithii; assembly: GCA_032468115.1. Classification (NCBI taxonomy): domain Eukaryota; kingdom Metazoa; phylum Chordata; class Lepidosauria; order Squamata; family Grayiidae; genus Grayia; species Grayia smithii. Next base: position 171,982 of record JANHFM010002743.1, on the reverse strand, counting down.
ATTTTTAAAAGTAGTATAAAAACATTACTTCTCTTCCTTCTTCTTAAGCATTAAGCACCAATATTGGTCATTGAAAATGTTGTGATGTCTTATGTGTTTGTCCAAGTTGACCCAACACCAAAATATATACAAAAATATCCTTTGTAACTATCTTATAAGTGCCTGAAGTTCCCAAACTTGTCCTGGAAGAGAAAGTACTTGTTTCTAAAGAGGTGCCAGCTTCACCAACCAAAAGTATATCTAATTTTTTGCTATAGTAATATGAAAAAGATTAATGTTGACAATACTTGGAATTCTTATTCTTAAAAGGATTAGACACCAATGTTAGTAGGTATTGTGATTTCTTATGTGTTTGCCCATGATGAGTTAAGCTCAATATCTTTAAGAAAAAATATCTATATTTCAATTCTTAAAGTTCCCAAACCTGTTCCAGAAGAGAAAGTGCCTATTCCCAAAAAAGTGCCACCTCTACCAGCTAAAGGTACATCTAATATTTTGAAACTCTGCAGAAAAACTATATTGATTCAAATGCAAGGGGACAGGATTGTGTTATAGAACAGCATGTATGATCTGGACTATGTGAAGCTATTTTTCCCTTCCCCAAATTACAGAATCTGAGGTTACCCAATGAAATTGAATCCTGGTAGAATCCGAACAAACAAAAGAAAATGTACACAACATGTAAATCAACTTTGGAATTTGGAATCATAAAATGTAATGGTGGCTACCAGTCTGCCTGGCTTTAAACAAGGGTTGGATCGAGTCTCAGAAGTCAAGGGGGATCATTGCCTGTTAGCTCTGATGGTACTATGGCTGCCTCCAAAGGCCATCTGCTAGGACATCTATGGGCTTCCTTATGCAGTTGAGTAGCCTGTCAGCGTTCCAGAAAACCTATGTCCATTGTACTGGACATAGCCACTATGAGAACCCATGCTGGACTAGATGGACTAAGGGTCTGATTCACAGGGAACTGCTTATGTGCTTATGTGCTTATGCTCTTATATTCTTATTGATGCTACCTGTTACATCCTTAAATATCAAGCACCAGTATCAACCATTCAGAATTTTTTGATGTCTTATATGCTTGATCATAAAAAAAAAAAAAACACCTCTGTACTATCTTTAAAATGCCTGGAGTTCCTAAACCTGTTCCAGAAGAGAAAATACCTGAAGCTCCCCCAAAAGTGCCAGTTCCTCCAGCCAATATTTATATCTATATAAATATTGGAATCATTCACCTTGTCACTGATGTATCATTTCTGTTGCTCCAGAAAAAAGTCAAAAAACCCCAAAGCTGTTAAAGAATATATTCAATATCTCTCCATATTGCCAGTGGGCTCATAATTTAAAATACCTGATGTACAGTATCCAAGGAAGTCTTTCTTGAAAAGAACGTACCCATTGCTCAACCTAAAAGAAAAAAATCCACCTATGAAAGGCACAATGCTTACCTGGTTAAAATTTTATTCCACAGTATTAAACTTGGTATATACGATTTATTGTCTATCAAATATATGTCAATAATGTATATGTCAAATGTTTGCAAACAAAAACCTCATGAATTTAGGCTGTATGTTTCATGTTGCTTTCTTATTCTTTTATTGCAAATCAGTGACTGTATAACTAGTTGCAGTCCTCTCGACAACTATAGAATTTACTATGTGACTTGGGATTGTCATTATCTCACGGGGCTCTTGTTGTAAGAATAAAACTAGGAATAGAATAGAATAGAATAGAATAGAATAGAATAGAATAGAATAGAATAGAATAGAATAGAATTCTTTATTGGCCAAGTGTGATTGGACACACAAGGAGAGACCTAATCTGAACTCTCAAAGCAAAATAGAATGTAAAGTTAAATAAAAGTAAAAAAAGAGAGAAAGAGATTCATATTGAAATTTATTTGCTGCTACATGAAAAGACATTTCCTGCCAAAGATTTGGCAAAGGTTTTTTCCTCATAATCTTTCATAATGGCTTCCAGTTTATTTCTGCTGATTAACTATATTATATGCCAGTTAGGCTACATGCTTTTTTTAGAATAAGGTATTATAATTATTTGATATCTGTGGGTGCTTTTAGTTTCACTTTATTTTGAAAGGTTTTTATGCAGTCTTTGGAAATAATGGCAAGTTAATTGTCTTTAAAGTGCCTGTGATAAAAAAGAAGATTGTCCATAAGGAAAAGGTCACTGTTCCTGCTCCTACTGCTGAAGAATATGTTTATGAAGAATATGAGAAGTATGAAACATACGAGGAGGCTGAGGAATACTTGCCAGCAGAAGAAGCTGAAGAAGAATATGCAGAAGTGCCAGAAGAACCTGAAGTTGAGCATTATGAGGACGTTTCAGAAGAACCTGAAGCTGAGCATTACGAGGAAGTTCCAGAAGAACCTGAAGCTGAAGAATATAAGGAAACAGTGGAACCAGAGGAATATGAGTATTATGAAGAGGTTAAGGAGACAGAAGAATATGAGGAAGTGTATGAGGTTCCACCAGCCATAGGTACATCAATTCTTTTATATGTTGTGCCTTGACTAGACTGTCTTTAAATATCTTCATTCTACTAATCCCCATTTACTGATTGTATATAGAAGGTTCCATGTGAGAATGTAGATCAAACCAACTCTTCTATTGTTACTGGGAATTTTCAAGATAAAATATAGTTATATAGTTATTTATGTATCATATTTAGAAACTGTGTTATCTCTCTCACAGAGGGACTCTGGACAGTGTACAAATGCAGAGAGCTTTCATAAGCATGGAGGAGAATGGAGTAGGGAGAAACTAGTAAATAAATATCCCACCCAACTCCCTCACCCCAAGTCACTGCAATATGCTCACTTTAGGAGTTGTATTTAGGATCAATTTCATAACTTAAACCCCTCCTTTAACAAGCCCCCACCCCAGCCCCCATCTCCTGGTGACTAAATGCATTAGTCTGCAGATTTCCTGGCAACATGTTTTTGGAAGTGGTTTGCCCTGCCTATAAGTCCAAATGATTGTACCTAGGAGAGAAATATAGATAAATTATTATCATAGTTTTTTCTGGAACCCTGAGTCCTCATGCTTCTTTATTAAAGGATCATATTCTTTATATTTCCTTTTCCATTAGCATTCTTGATAAAAGCTAAGCCAATTAGTTTCATTGTTTAAGTTTGAGGAATATATGAATTACATTAAGTTTTTCTACCACTATCTCCATTTATTCATGGGCTTTGAGATTCATGGGTTTTGAGAATTCATGCTAAATATCTGAAGAATGGAAAAATCATAGAAGGGAAAAAAATCCAGAACATCAGTTTGAACCCCAACGTTTTGGCTCAAGACCAGAAGGCATTTCTACATGTGCTAGAGCAGTGCAACTTTAAAATGTGTGGCCTTCGATGCTATGCATATTAAAGTTCCTGAGGTTGAGAAACACTGTGCCAGAGAGTTGTCCAATTGTCAAATGCAGCCCCATTCCTCCCTTCTTGTCCAATCCTCAACTGTTTAAAGAAATTTTTATTTTGTGATTGGAATGATTGCCCACCATGAATTTGTCTCTTTTTTGTTTCTCCCTAAAATCTGAATGTGAGACACTCAGTTTGTTCTTCTTCATTGTTGACTAATCCCTAATTCAATGGCTGAATAAGTATTTAAAAAAGAAATTCATCTTTTTAAAGTGCCTGAAGTTCGGAAGCCAGTCCCAAAAGAAAAGGTACCAACTGCTGTTCCTAAAAAAGAAGTGGCACCTCCACCTAAAGGTACCCTTTTTCTTCAGCTATCATTATGATATAAATTCTGACTTAATTGCTGATATTCTACATCTTCTCTCTTTGCTTTGTATGTATTGATTATGTCAAGTTATGTGCTCACTAAGTGTGATCTTGTGTTCTGTTCTTTCCTCATTATTAAGTAACATTCTTCTCAGAATCCTATACAAATCAATAACTAAAAAAGGTATCTGTATCTTTAAAGTGCCTGAAGTGCCTAAGAAAGCCGTTCCTGAGGAGAAGGTGCCTAAGCCTGTTCCAAAAAGAAAAGAGCCTTTACCACCTAAAGGTACATTGAATGTTAAGATTAAAGAAGATAAAAATCTTATATTTATTTTCGTCTGTTTGTCGTTAATGATATTGCCCTAGTTTTGTTTCTTTCTGGACATTATTCTCTCAGGCTTTAGGTAAGGGAGGTTGGTGGCCCCTTTGTTGGATGTTAATTGTCGGTGGAAGGATTTGGGGTTCCCTGAATTCATCATTTTTGGTCGTCTTCCTGATTGTGTTGTTGATTTGTTTCAGTTATACTGTTTTTGTATTTTTTGGCACATTGTGACAAAGATTCATTATTGAAATCCTAATTTAAATGTGAAGTATCTTATCAAAGAAAGCAGTGATAGCAGCCATCATGTGATCAGCAATATATTAATTCATTTTTTGGCTGCAAAATTAATTGCTCCACCTGCTAATCATTGTATTTTGAAAAGGAAAGTGCAATCATGGCTCTTCTTTTTTGTTCCCGTCAGGGTTATTTTTTTTTTTTAACTATTATTGTTCTTTGATGCTGTTTTTGTGTTTTTCCCCCTTTGTCCTTTGTTTTTAAAAGTTTGAACAATTGTAAACCACCCTGAGACACTAGTAGTCAGGCAGCATATATATTTAATAAATTATTATTATTATTATTATTATTGACATAATAATAATTAATCAATTATCTTTTTGAGAGTTTTAGTTTGAACTTTAGTTATCATAGATTACATGTCTTCTTATCTGTTGTTTGAATGCTGTCTTTCTAATCTGTTGTTTGTGTGCATCATTTTGAAATTTCTACTAATATCTTTAAAGTGTATGAACTGGAAGAGGAAGCTCTTCCAGAAGAAAAGATACCAACTGGCATTCCTGCAAAAGATAAAGCTCCTCCAGCTAAAGGTACATCAGTTCCTATAAAAAATTCTCAAGCAATCAACCCTTCTTAAAGTGTCTTCTCTGTTTTTTCTTGCCTGCCCCCTTCCCTGTTTGTCTAATATTTTATGTTTGTCTCTATACTCAAAAAGAAACTAATATCTTTGATGTGTCTTCAGTGGCCAAGAAAGATGTGCTAGAAAAGAAGAAACCTGTCCCTAAGGAAGAAGTACCATTCATCCAAGGTAACATCTTCAAGCTGCAAATGGAATAACAGTTGATGACTCTTCATTTTCCTCTATTAATCTCTTTTAAAATCAAAGGTTTAATGGAAGATGGATGGATTCGTTGCATTTTTTAAAAAGTCTGCAATTTTATAGAATAATCAAATGAGATATGATTCAGTACTGACACTCTAATATCTCCATTAGACTGGGTGCTTCCCCAGTCATGGAGGTAACACCTGCAGTCAATAATAATATCTCTTTATATAGATCTCAATTTACTTTGAGAAAACTGAATAAAAATTATAACAGATTCCTCAATGCCTTTTTAGGGAGAAAACATCTATCTTCTAAAACATTAGTCTAAAGTTAAATGCATCTTTTCAATTAACTTGATGAAATTATCATCCGTTTCATAGCCATGCTGGCATGGGATGATGTAGATTGTAATAGGACAGTCCTAGAAGACAATGATTTGAGGAAAATTGCCCAAGAAAATACAATTAGGTTTGCAGATTTACAGAATAGTATATTTAGCTATCATTCCAGCCCATCAACATGAAAAACACTGGCTGACCTAAAATCAAAACCACAATTTTATCATTAATTTTTGCATAGAAAAAACAATATAAGGAAAAATACAGGACCAGTGAAATACATATGTTGTTGTAACTGTTTGTCTGTTATTTACATTAACCTCTTATTTTTAAAAAAATACTAATATCTTTAAAGCACCTGAGATTCAAGAGAAGAAGATTCCTCAAAAAATAATTTCTATTGCACGGACTTCTAAATCACAGGAACTTCCAGCATCTAAAGGTATATCAGCTCTTCATGAACATAATCATTAAATAAATGAATTTCAAAGCAATTTAATCAAGTACATTATCATATATTTCTGAATTTTGGTTGACATATATTGTTCATATTGTCAGGGTGGGTTTTTTTACATTAAAAAAGTAATTCTTGCAGAAATTAATATCTTTAAAAGAACTCTGTGATATGAAAAGTTGATTTTTTTATTACCATCCAAGGCCAGTACAACTCTGAGATATCAAATAGAGAGAGAGAGAGGAGAGAGAGAAAAAACATCCTTAACTATGGAAGAGAATTCATTTATTAAAAGACTGAATCTGAATAATTCTATTGTAAGCACATCTAACTTGTGATCAAGTATTTTTATAGGGGAATAAATTATTTAATCTAACAACTGACCTACTCCAGAAATTATGAACAAATTTGAGTCTTAACATAGAATGCCAGATCTTCTTTTTGTTCATAGTCCTTTACTTTCTTTTTTTCCGAAAATGTTCAAAGTATGAGTTGTATGTCTAAAGAAAGCTAATATTTTTAAGTGGCAGAAACATATGAGGAAATCCTCCTAGAAGAAAAAGAAGAAAGAGTTCCAGATATCATTTCTGGGAAAGAAGAAATTCTGTCTTTCAAAGGTACATAATCTCTCCAAAGAGTACATAGACCAACAAAATCACCAAACTATTGAAAATGTTCCATTATTTTATCTGTACAGTTTCATGCTGCCATTTGCATTTTGTGTTTTACAAATTCTTACAAGAATTAATTTTATTTAAAGTGTCCAAGGTATCCAGAAAAGGGATGGCAGAAGAGAAGATACCTGTTGCAAAAGTTGAAAAACCAGAGGCAGTTTCTCTATATAAAAAAGGAGAATCCACTGCTGAAATTAAAACAATACAACCTCAAATATCAGAAGAGAAGAAATTTGTTGCTAAAACTCCCAAACCAGAATCCATCATTAAACCTAAACCAGTAGAGTTTCAGGTACCAGAACAGAAGATAACTGTTTCTAAATCTAGAAAACAAGAACTCACTGAACTGCTAGAAGTAGTAGAGAAAGTGCCAGAGAAGAAGGCAGCCATTACTAAGCCTAGAAAACCTCAAATTGTAGAAGTCGAAGAAGAAATAACTGAACCTCAGCTGCCCCAAAGGAAAATAGCAGTTACTAAACCTAAAAAAGCTGAGCCCCTTACAAAGCAGAAAATGGTGGAATCTCAGGTGCCTCAACAGAAGATAACTCCCACAGAACCTAGGAAACAAGAGCATGCTGGGGTTCCTGAAATACTCAAGGTTGAAGTGGAAGAACCGAGGGAAATAATTGCTAAACCTCCCAAATCAGAACTTATGGTGACACCTGAAACCACAGAACTTGTACCAGGAAAAAAAATAGTCATTACTAAACCTAAAAAACCAGAGACTATTGCAGTAGATAAAACTGTGAAATCTAAACAGAAAATTGTAGTTGACAGACGAAAAATAGCAGAACCTGCAGTGGTGCCAGAAGCAATAGAGTTCAAGACAGAAGAGGAAGAGGAGGAGGAAAAAGAAAAAGAAATTACTATTTCTAAAGCCCCCAAACAAGAACATGAGGTGATACCTGAAATAATAGAACACATACCAGGAAAAATGATAGTAATTACTAAAGCTAAAAAAACAGAGACTATTCCAGTAGATAAAATTATGGAATCTAAACAGAAGATTGATATTGCCAAACTGAGAAAACCAGAATCTGCATTGGTGCCAGAAGCAATAGAGTTCAAGAAGGAAGAGGAGGAAGAAGAGGAGGAGGAAGAAGAAAAAAAACAAATTACTATTGCTAAACCTCCCAAACCAGAACTTGTGTCTATACCAAAAACCACAGAACACGTACAAGGTAAAAAGGTAGTAATTGCTAAACCTAAAAAAACAGAGACTATTGCAATAGATAAAACCATGGAATCTAAAAAGAAAATTGTGGTTGCCAGACAAAAGAAAACAGAACCTGCAGTGGTGCCGGAAGCAATAGATTTCAAGGAAGATGAGGAGGAGGAAGAAGAAGAAAAAGAAATTACTATTGCTAAAGCCCCCAAACCAGAAACTGTGGTGATACCTGAAATCACAGAACACATACCAGAAAAAACATCAGTAATTACTAAACCTAAAAAACCAGATACTATTACAGTAGATAAAATTGTGGAATCTAAACAGAAGATTGATGTTGCCAAACTGAGAAAATCAGAATCCGCAGTGGTGCCAGAAGCAATAGAGTTCAAAAAGGAAGAGGAGGAAGTGGAGGAGGAGGAGGAAGAAGAAGAAGAAAAACAAATTACTATTGCTAAACCCCCCAAACCAGAAGTTACAGAACACATACAAAGAAAAAAGATAATAATTGCTAAACCTAAAAAACCAGAGACTATTGCAATAGATAAAAATGTGGAGTCTACAAAGAAAGTTGTGATTGCCAGACGAAAAAAACCAGAATCTGCAGCAATAGATTTCAAGAAGGAGGAGGAGGAGGAGGAGGAGGAGGAGGAGGAGGAGGAGGAGGAGGGAGAAGAAGAAATTACTATTGCTAAATCCCCCAAACCAGAACATGTAGTGATAGCTGAAACCACAAAACATTTACCAGAAAAAAAATTAGTAATTACTAAACTTAAAAAAACAGAGACTATTACAGTAGATAAAGCTGTGGAATCTAAACAGAACATTATGGTGGCCAGACTCAAAAAATCAGAATCTGCAGTGGTGCCAGAAGCAATAGAGTTCAAGACAGAAGAGGAGGAAGAGGAGGAGGAAGAAGAAGAAATTACTACTGCTAAACTCCACAAAGCAGAACCTATGGTGAAACATGAAAAAGTTGAAACTCAAGTGTCTGAAAAGAAGAAAACTATGATTAAACCTAAAAAACCAATTACAATGCCCAAAACATTAAAAGTGGAAGAAGAAAAACCAGTATCTGCCAAACCTGAAGCTATTGCAGTAGTTGAAATGGTAAAGCAGCAAAAAAGAGAAGAGAAGAGAACTCATGCTAAACTCCCCAAAACTGAACCTATGATTATACGTGAAATGGTAGATCACTCAGAGCCAGAAAAGAAGATAGCTGTTGCTAAAGCTATGCCACCTGAGCCTATTATCATCTCCCAAAAAGTGGAACCCCACGTGCCAAAACAAAAGATAACTGCCACCAAATCTAGAAAACCAGAATCCTTTGTGCTGACTGAGGCGGTAGAGCTTGAAGCAGTAGAAGAAAAGATAGCTATAGCACAGCTTCAGGAACTAGAACATGTGATCCTTGAACCAGTAGAACCTCCAAAACATGAAAAAAAGAAACAGATCATGAAATCCAAGAAAACTATTAGGGAGCCTAAAGAAGCAGAGCAAAAAACAGAAGGAATAAAATTAACTATTGCCAAACCCAGAAAACCAGAACCCTTTGAGTCATTAGTAATTGAGGTGGAAGAAGAGGCAGCCATTTCCAAACCCCAAAAATCTGAACATTATGTCTTGCTTGAAAGAGAACTTCTGGTACCTGAAGGGAAGAAAAGTATAGCTAAACCTATTAAAGTGTCTAAAACATTAGTAGAAGAAGAAAAGATTGCTATTTCCCAGCCCAGGAAACAAGAAGTCTTGGAGGTGCCAGAAATAATGCAATTAGAAGAAGAGGAAGAAGAAGTAGAAGAAAAAGAATTGCCTCAAAAATTAGAAGAAAAGGTGATTGTTGCTAAACCTAGAAAAAGAGAACCTGAAATCATAGAACCTTCTCCAATAAAAGGTAGATGTTATCTTCAAAAACAAAATACACTCTTATCTTAATAAATGTTTGTCTAGTCTTGTGTGGAAGGTATGTCTTCTTGAAAATGTTTTTGTATCTGTACAAATTCCTTGTCTTATAACTTGGAACTGTGAATATGTGAAAGTCATGTCAAACGTAGTGTCAAATCTTGTTGTCTCTTGTCTTGTTGATAATTATTGGTGTGATATCTTTTTCCATGTATGTAATTTACACCGTCTAATATATTTTAAATATCTGTTATATACAAGATGTAGATGTTATCTTCAAAAGCAAAATACACTCTTATCTTAATAAGTGTTCGTCTAGTTTTGTATGGAAGATATGTCTCCTTGAAATATGTTTTTGTATCTGTACTCATTCCTTGTCTTATAACTTGGAACTGTGAATATATGAAAATCATGTCAAACTTAGTGTCAAATCTTGTTGTCTCTTGTTGTCTTGTTGATAATTATTGATGTGTATCTTTTTTTCCATTTATGTAATTAACACCATCTAATATATTTTAAATATCTGATATATAGAAGAAAACTGCAAAATATTTTTAGGGCTGAGGAGCAGTGGAGATAATCTTACAAAATGGATATTGCAGATATTTTGAAATCTTTTATATTTTCAGTTGAGTTTAGTCATGTCCATCAACTAATAGAGAAATATCCAAAGTATCATCTGAAAGCATATTTGGTTAGATAAATGGATCACCCACAATTGAATGAATTGCAGCTGAAAATTCCTTATTTACTCAAAAGTTTTATTTTTATTGCCTGACCATGCAATATTTATTCATAACTCTTGAAGATGTCCTCAGGGATGACTTGAAGATGTCCTCAGGGATGATAATGGGAAGGATCCTGACTGTCTCTTCATGTGATTTTACTACCAGTATTCTTGATCTTCTGTCTTTGTGTCATTTTTTGTCTGTTTGAACAAGAAATCTTTTCTTTATTCTGTGAGAAAACTATTTGAAATTCTTTAAACTAAAACATAGTAATATCTTTAAAGTTCCTGAGATGCCCAAGAAAGTTGTGCTGGAAGAGAAAGTAATTGTTGCTGTGCCTAAAAAACCAGAGCCACCATCTCCTGCTAAAGGTACATCTCACGCTTAATGTCATTCTGAGAAAATTGTGCCATTTTTCCCCTCAGTCTTGAAAATTCAGTTTTTATACTTTTATACTTCTATAACATTATTTTTTTTAATCTGAAATCTTGAAGTTCTGTAAGTATTAAAATAATGCTGAACTATCAGTGCCTAAGTCCATTTTATAATTCCTTTTCACTTATTTTTTAACATACTGAAATATAACAGAAAACAATACTATTTCTTTAAAGTGCCTGAAGTGCCCAAGAAAGCAGTCCCAGAAGAGAAGGTACCAGCTGCTGTTCCAGAAGCACCTCCAGCCAAAGGTATGTCTTATTAAAAAAAAAACTGATGGATAGTATCTATTTATTTTATAAATGTGCATTGCTACTTTATGTTTTATAGATTATTGTTTTTGAACCCTGTTACTGGCATATAAAACAGAACGGTCTGTCTTTTCACCTGTCTTACAAAACCATTTATATTGGAGCTAATGACATATGTTTGTTCAGGATTTATAGCACTGTTTGAGACAGAGACAAATTCCTTATGTGTCTAATCACACTTGGCCAATAAAGAATTCTATATAAATTTTCTGCACAATAAATAAATTAAGCTTATATGTGACTGAATGTGGCATATAAGCGAAGAGACTAGCACAATTAATGTTTATCTAAGAAGCTCCATTGAAGTCAGTGGAATTTACTTTTGAATAGGCATTTATAAGATTGCCTTATATAATAGTACAGAGACTGGAGAAATGTCATGTTATTCACTGCTTGACAATGGAATAAGATGACATTCAGCCCCAGTTGATTCACCCTAGGGAGAATCTGATTGATTGTAATTTAAGATTCCTTGTTGAGATTTTTGTCAAGAGCCATGAGGCTGAGATTTCATGGAAATTACATTAATAAACACATAAATAAACTGATGCATCACAGTTAAGATATTTGTCTCCCCAGTTACTTGAACAAATGGGAGGAAGCATTTTCAGTATATGTTGGATAGTGTGTTTTTTATACTTATTTTATTAGATAAGCCTCATCCTGTGTTCAAAGAGAGCTTAAACTAAGTGAGCAAAGCCTGAAGGCTTCACCATGGCATTCCTTATGTTTGCCACCACAGTCACCATTTGCTTATATTGTGTGTTATCCTTGCATCTTTATTTCTAAAATGTTCCGTGCAAAGCTCACATATGGGTACTTTCCCAACAAACTGTCAAGATTCACTCTGTAAGCTTTGGAAACCTTCCAGGAGGCTATGGAGTGGAGTGAGAATCAACTGCTTCCAGTTCTATCAGTGGAAACTGTTTCTGTTAGTGAAAGCAGGCCATTAACTCTAACCCTGTGTATATGCCACAATTTATCATTAAGTGTTGTACCCTATGACTCATGCCGAATGTATCTTTTCTTTATGTACACCGAGAGAGTATGCACCAAGACAAATTCCTTGTGTGTCCAATCACACTTGGCCAATAAAGAATTCTATTTGATGCCTCAAAGAGTAATTAACAGCTCATATCTTTCCTTTAATAGTGCCTGAAGTACCAAAGAAACCCATTCCAGAAGTAAAACCTGTGCCTAAAAAACCAGGAGCACCACCAGCTAAAGGTACATGCAATTTGTAAACTCAGCAAACACACTTAATATGGATCTGAATTAGGGGTGACATGATAGCAGTGTTCCAATATCTAAGAGGTTGCCAATCAAGGAGAGAACCAACCTAGAACTAAGGAGAAATTTCCTGGCAGAACAATTAATCAGTGGAATGACTTGCCTCCAGAGGTTGTTGATGCTCCAACACTGGAGGTTTTGAAGAAGAGATTGGACAACAATTTGTTTGAAATGGTGTAGGATTTCTTGCTTGGGGGTTGGACAAGGGGGTTGGACAAGAAGACCTCCAAGTTCCTCCAAGGGTTTAGCATATGGTAGCTTTTTTAAACATTTGGGATGCATAATATTGACATCAACTAATATTTTCAAGTGCCTGAGGTGCCAAAGAAACCTGTTCCAAAAGAAAAGGTTCCAGTTGCTGAGCCAAAGGAACCGGAAGCTCCACCTGCTAAAGGTATGGTTGTGGTATTATTAAGATAAGTAATATTATACATTTACAACAAAATCTTTCAGATTATTATATTGCATGTAGATAATATGGAAATAAGTTTGTTTAAAAATCAGAAACATGAATAATGTATAGGGAGGGGTTGTCGTTATTTTAGTTATTTTTGTGACACCTGCATTCTTCAAGTTATTTCCAACATACTTGTACTGAAAGTATTTTAATATTTTGAAGTGCCTGAAGTGCCAAAGAAGATTGTCCCTGAAAAGAAAGTACCAACTAAGGTGCCTAAGAAACCAGAAGCTCCACCTGCCAAAGGTATGAATTATTAATAATTGTTAATATTTTATATTATTTTCTTGAGGAAGGATGGGCAGACCTGCATTGTTACTGTGTATGTTTACAGGAATCCATTACAAGCCATGATGGATCATTTGGGTCAGTGCATCATGGTGCAAATGAGAAAAAATTGGGTAATTTGCTTTATTTTGACATGATACATATATACATTCTATAACCCAGTTCATTTGCACAATGTTACATTTCTTCCCCTGTCCTATTCGGTAGACACCATCATTACTGTTTTGTACCATTGATCTGTAAAAGAGAAAAAAAATGTTTCCTTGCTATGATTATGCGATTCCGTTCCTGAGTGTCTCCCATGAGTCCATATCTATGAATTTTTCTACTTATTTTTGCATGCTGAACATCTCCTCCAGATCTTTTAAAATTCAAATCCTTAAATTGCCTTGTTATCTTTAAAGTGCCTGAGATTCCAAAGGAAGAAGTCCCCGAAGAGGAAGTCTATGTTCCTGAGATCAAAAAGCCAGAGCCACCTCCTGCCAAAGGTACAGGTCTTCCAGCATTTTTTTTTTATTTTCTAAAACCCATGTTATTCCAGATAAAAGTGATACCTTTGCTGCATGAATTAAATTACATTAGAAGATTGATTAGAAAAATAAACTCAGAAGTGGCTTTTCTTGGGCACCACTTCAGTCAGAATTTATAAGGTCATGCTACTCAGCAGGAACGGTGCTTTGTTTTGATGAGATTTGATACACAGAATCTTCTTATAAAGTTTGAATTCCCACCCCCACCGCCACCCCCGCTTTTGCTGTTCTCCACTTTCTGTAAGCTGCCCGAAGTGTTTGATGCCTGGCAGCTTTACAAAGTGACTGAATAAATAAATAAATAAATAAATAAATAAGCATCCTTCTATGTGTAAATTCTGTGCTCCCTTTAAAAGGCAAGCATAACATTCATTATTAGGCTTCTTTTTCCATATTTCCTGTGTATGAATAATGTAGACTCTCTGCCTTATTACAAAAATTAATATAAGATGACTACATGCACAGTATTGGAAATTACAACACGTATGATCAATTATGGGTTGATTGCATTTATGCATATATTAGTTTTCTCTTTTCTAATGTCCTTTCACATTTAAATGACTGAGAGACTTCTTTTCAAAACTGGGAATACAATCTGTGTAATATCTTTGAAGTTCCAGAGGTGCCAAAGAAAGTTATCCCAGAGGAAAAAGTACCTGTGAAAAAGCCTGAACTTCCCACCCCCAAAGGTATGTGTTAGCATATATTATCTGCATCTTCAAGGATTACACTAATATTTTAATGTCATCCCTTCCTGAGATTCCCTATTATTTGACCCTGTCCCCATTCAAAATATTCAGTGGCAGTTTAGTTCTTATTCTGCAGATATGTTATCAGGAATTCTGCATCATTTCATATTTTTGTCCAAACTTTTAAAAAAATCTTTTTTTTTCTTCAGGTTATGTTTCTTTCTTTTACATTAATTAATTCTGTCCCTTGTATTCCAAAGTGCCAGAGGTTCCCAAGAAAGTCATTCCAGAAAAGAAACCAGTTGAACCAGAAGCTCCACCTGCTAAAGGTAAGTGTTATATTAAAGGAATAATTAACAATAATATTAAGTATTTTAAAACAAACTCTTTTACATTTTAATAGTTCATGAATAAAATATGAAAATATTTTTGGCTAAAAATCAGAACATGAAAAATGGGCAGGTGGCTTTATTTTAGTTATTTTATTGACACCTGCATTCTTCAAGTCATTTTTCAAAGCACTTGTACTAAAAGTATATTAATATTTTAAAGTGCCTGAAGTGCCAAAGAAAGTTGTTCCTGAAAAGAAAGTACCAACTAAGGTGCCTAAGAAACCAGAAGTTCCACCTGCCAAAGGTATGAATTGTTAATAATTGCTAACAATAATTAATATTTGATATTATTGCTTGAGAACAAATGAGCAGGTGCGGGTATTATTATGTGTGCATTTCTAGGAATCTGTTTCCAGCCATGATTGCATCATCTTTGTTATGGTGCGAATGAAAGAAATTATGTAATGATGTCATCATGTCCTCCCTTCCCCAATCTATTTGTATTTTTTTGTGTTTTGTACTGCTGATTTATAAAGAATTAAAAAACACACTTCTGTGAATTATTTCAGTCTCATCCTGGTTCTCTCTCATGAGTCAGTCTTCATAAACTTAGTATTTAATTAATTTTTGTATGAATAACATCTCCTATAGATTATTAAAATTCAAAGTAAAAGGTCTTTTTATCTTTAAAGTCCCTGAGGAAGTGGTCCCTGAAGAGGAAGTCCCAGTGCCTGAGATCAAAAAGCCAGAGCCACCTCCTGCCAAAGGTACATATTAGGATTTGGACCATCATACAGGAAGGGGCAGGGAATGAATTTTTGGTCAAGGGGTATATTTAGCAATTTAAATTCCTTTCTGAGCACTCTCCTACAATGACTTCCATGGACTAGAAGACTAGCTGACAGTGGATACCAGAAGGCAAAGGGAGTTGTAAACATTCATGAACTAAAAAATAATTTGAAGAAATTATTGCTTGTCACTCTCACTCTCACTTTAAAAGCTCTTTAAAATCCCCAGTGTACATTAAGGAAAATTGTTCAGCTGGATATGCTGTTCAGAAAAAGCACTGTGCCAAAGCCATTCCTGTTCCAGCATTTTTATTTTCTAGGAATATATGGACAATCCCATAAGGCCTAGAAGGATTCCTCTAAATAAAAATGATGCTAGGGGATTCAAGATTGCTTTAGAACAGTGGTTCTCAACCTTCCTAATGCCACAACCCTTTAATACAGTTCCTCATGTTGTGGTGCCCCCAACCATAAAATTATTTTCGATGCTACTTCATAACTGTAATTTTGCTACGATTATGAATTGTAATGTAAATATCTGATATCAATGTTCTCTGCTGTGG
>JANHFM010002743.1:144273-155801 GCA_032468115.1 Grayia smithii | reverse complement strand
ACTTAGGCGACCCCTGTGAAAGGGTCATTCGACCCCCAAAGGGGTCCTGACCCACAGGTTGAGAACCACTGCTTTAGAGCAATCTTCACTGGCTGAGGGATTCTGGGAGTTGAAGTCCGCCAGGCTTAAAGTTGCCAAGGTTGGAGACCCCTGCTTTAGAGCCTGATGGTTGCCCTGTTAATTAGGCTTCTCTATTAGGCTTTTTTTTTTTAAGATTTAAGTAATTGATTCATCTGAAAATAACGTACCATCTTTAAAGTTCCAGAAGTGCCAAAGAAAATCATCCCAGAAGAAAAAGTTCCTGTGAAAAAACCAGAACCTCCAGCTCCCAAAGGTATATGTTAGTGATATTACACACATACATACATACACACACACACATTTAGTGATTTTTGTTTTATTTGAAACAAAACATTCAAAAACTAATTCTAGCTGCCATATTTTACAGTGCCAGAAGTTCCCAAGAAAGTGGTTCCAGAAAAGAAACCAGCTGAACCAGAGGCTCCACCTACTAAAGGTATTTGCCTCCATTATTCTATAGCATGGCATTCATTCATTTATTCTTCTTCCAATGAACGTCAGAAGTAGTTATATAATTTGTCAGGAGTAGCTAAGATTTGTACAAAGAGGAAAAACATGGACATTATGAAAATTCAGATCAATAAGTGAGAGGGGAATCCTTTTATTTCTTGTTTATGTAATTAATCAAGTCTTCATTAAAATGAGATGTCAGATGATTGATAATCTTCATAGCTATAACTGTATATACTGGAAAGAGAATATGAATGGATGCATATTAGTGTGAAAGACAAAATATAAGAACAGAGAAAAAATAGGATTTGTACTGTATGCTGGAAGATTTCAAGAGAAACCTTATTTGTATGTCTTCAACAGTGCCACTGTTTTTGTCTTTGTTGTCCATTGTTTCATTGTTTCAAATCTTTTCTATCTTTGATACTTCAAACTCAAAATCAATAATTATCTTTTAAAGTTCCTGAAGTGCCCAAGAAAATTATCCCAGAAGAAAAAGTACCTAAGAAACCAGAACCTCCTGCTAAAGGTATCTGAATTAGATAGAGTCAAAGCTTTGGATATGATTCTGCATGTAAAACTCCAAAATTTAAATAACAAATAATATTTAATTTATTACATTTTATTGAGTTATGACCCTGGTATGTTTTATGTGGAATGATCCAGCCCAAACTCAGCTCTGTTAAGGTTGCAAATGTAGTCATATTTCTCTGAGAGTAAGTCTACAGGATATCTTTGAAGTTTATATTTCAGGAAATATACATAAAGTTGCTCCCACTGATGTAAATGGAATAGTTAGACATGGAAACATTTTTTTTTCTTTCAGAAAATCTTATGCCCTTGAGTAGAGGAATATTTCAAAGCCTTAAATAAAAGTTTGGCAGCCTTTTATTTGCTTTAATAAAATGCCATGTACATTGGGGCCTATGGCAGTACTTGTACACTGCTGGGGAATATACCCAAACTTTACAAATCAGAAGTTGTACAAAATCATGAAGTATTTCCATAAATGACTATATGGTTTGCAGTTATCTGTGAACTTAAACATTGTGACTTATAAAAATGTGGCTCACAGTTATGTATGTGAAACTACATGAAAGCAAAGACTTGGGATTCATAGCGAAAATGATAGGCTGATGGAAACTTTGAGTAACATGTCATGTATAATATTTTATATCTTCATGTTGCATGCTTCCTTATTGGTTGGCATTTTATATATTGTAATGGAATCAATACTATTTTAAAAATTGAACAACTATTCTTAGACTGCCTGAAATCCTCAAGTAAACAGACTGAAGAGAACATTCCTACATTCAAAACAAAGACTCTTCTTTGTAAAAAGTGATACCTTGTCTTATAATCATTAAGAATGTTTTTCATATTCTTTAATGGTTGACTAATTCTTGGCTATGATACTTTTCATAATATGTTTCTATAATGTGCTCACTGTGCCTTCTTATGTATAGATATCAGTTTTGATCTTTATACGCAACTGAGAGTCCAAATAAATTATCATTGCTGTTTTGATAGATCACATTAAATGTAGAAGTATATAGACATTACCTATACTATTATTTCAAGTTTTGGCATTTTCATTTCTAATAACTTTCGTTGATCTCTTTAAATGTAGTAAAAATTAATTAATTAATATTTTTCAAGTGCCTGAAGTACCCGAAAAGGTGATTGTTGAAGAAAAAGAGCCAACTCCTGTGTTTAAAAAACCAGTAGTTAAAAAACCAGAAGCTCCACCAGTTACAGGTACAGCTCACAATTAATGAAGTTATAAATAATTGTTTATCGATCAGCTGGCTAACTACTTCTTGTCCTGTTGATACCTTGTTGCTGAGGTTTCATTTGTAAAGAGTGCTGTTGGCATAGTCCAATGAGTTATAATGCTTAATTGTGTGCATCTTCATCAGAAGTGTTTTGTGTATACCTTAATACGGGATGCACAATGGCTAATTTTGTTATGCTTTTTATTGTGTTTCATTGTTCTTGTACCTCCTCTTATTCTTATTCTTCTTACTCTTGCTCTTACTCTTACATTGTCATGTGAGCTAAAATATCTTTAACCATTCTTAAAGAATCCTTACCTCTTTTAAACTTCCAAAATATGTCAAAACATTTTTGCCAATAAAAAAGTAATTCTTGTTTTATCTAAAGAACCAGAGCATTTTGCAGTGACAGAAGAGCCAGAACCAATTGCAGTGACTGAAGAAGTAGAAACCTTTGTTCATGTGGAAGAAACTGTTGTTCTTGAAGAACCTAAACCTGCTATTGTGCCCAAGAAACCAAAACCTACCACAGTGCCTAAGAAAGCTGAACCTACTCCAGTGCCTAAAAAACCAAAAGCTGTGCCTAAGAAACCTGAACCTCCACCAGCTAAAGAAGTTTATGAAGAAGAACGAGAAATCCATACTGTCATTGGATACAGAGAAGAGAAAATTGTGACTGTTCACCAAGATGTAGAAGCTATTGGCGCATTAGAAGAACCTGAGCATGCGGCTGCATTTGAAGTAACAGAGCCTGAAGAATACATTTTGGAAGAACGGGAGGCCATTGTTTCCCCTGCAGAACCTGAACCTGTTGCCGAACCTGAAGAACCAGCCATTGTACCAGTTGCTGTGCCTAAGAAACCGGAGCCAGCTGTGCCTAAAAAACCAATTGTGGCAGTGCCCAAAAAGCCCAAAGTTACTCCCATACCCAAAAAGCCTGAACCTGTAGAAGTGCCTAAGAAACCAATAATCAAGATTAAAAAACCAGAGCGTCCACCAGAAATTGTAGAACATAAAGAAGAAAAAGAAATACAAACGTTCATGGCACGTAGAGAAGAGAAACACATAGCTGTGTACAAAGATGAAGCTGAAGCCATCACTGCCTTTGAAGAACCTGAGCGTGCTTCAGCTTTTGAAGTAACAGAGCCTGAAGTATATGTTCTTGAAGAACCAGAGGATATTGTTTCATATGAAGAAGAAGAACCTGAACCTGCTTTTGTTCCTGAAGAACCTGAGGTCACTGCCATTCCTGAAGAACCTGAGGTTGCTCCTGTTCCTGAAGAACCTCCTGCAGTATCTAAAAAACCTACTGAGGTTCCTAAAAAACCCAAAGTTGTTCCTGCTCCTGAAGAACCAGCCATTACACCAAAAAAGCCAAAACCAGTTGCTGTGCCTAAAAAACCAGAACCAGCTGTGCCCAAAAAACCAGAACCAGCTGTGCCCAAAAAACCAGAACCTGCTTTTAAGAAGACCAAGCTTACTCCTGTGCCTAAGAAAGTAGAACCATCTAAGAAGCCAGAACCTGAATTAAAAAAACCAAAACTTCCACCAGAAACCGTGGAGCATGAAGAAGAACGAGAGGTGAAAACATTCATTGGATATAAAGAACGGAAATATGTGCCTGTTCACCAAGATATAGAAGCCATCACTGCATTTGAAGAACCTGAAACTGTTGAAGCTTTTGAAGTAAAAGAACCTGAAATACATATCCTTGAAGTGCCAGAGGAGGTTTCCCCTGAGGAGCCCGAGCCTGTTGCCCCTGAAGAACCTGAGATCACTATAGAACCTAAAAAACCTGAACCAGTTAAAGGTACACAGTGTAATGTTTTGTACAGCAAAAAGTCTCTTCTATAAATCAAAAATTCACAATTATTGTAGAAACATTCTTTTCAGAAAATCAAAAACAATTTAGATCACATTACTGTAGTTTGTATGCAAATATATGTTTTGCCTGTCTGTCCAAATGGGATTGAATGGAAGAAAAACAATATGGCAAAAGTATCATTTTGATCCTTTACGGGAGTGGCATATATTTGCAAAATCAAATGCATTACGTCTGTCTAGGTGTATTATTAGTACCATGCAAAGAATTTTCAACTGTGAATCTTTTGAACTTGTAACTTCCTATAGCGAAGTTGAAGTGTTCTAGGAGAACTGCTTTAATTAAAACGTGTATCAGATTTATTTTGAAGTTAACAGCCATTTTTTTCACTTGTTTTGAATTTGAAATGTAAGTTGAAAAGTAAATTCAATTACTTTGAATTCAAAATATATGCATAGAATGGTTGTAAGTATAGAAGCAGATTCATGAACACTCATGCAGTTGGATGATTTAGTATATGTAATCCCATATTCAGAAGTAATTTCAATCAAACCTATCCTCAGATAAGGAGTGTATAGGATATAGAGTCTTAATGTCTGTTATGCCTGTGGATTTATGTTTCTCTTTTATTAACAAATTTACTAATATCTTTAGAGTGCTTGAATTACCCACAAAACCAGTTCCAGAAAAGAAAGTACTAGCTAAAAAAACTCAAGCCACCACTAGCTACAGGTCCATGTCACTAATGATAAATGTACCTAAACAAGATAATTCTTTTGTTTTTAACATCTCTTCAAATGTTCTCTTCTGTAGTGTCTCTTCTGAAATCTGTGGAATCCATCTTATATATTTGTATATATGTGTAATGTTCACATACACACATCTGTGTATGCATCATCAGTCTTGTGTTTCAGAAGTCTTCATCTGTTCTGTTTTTCGTATTTGGTCTTATGTTTTATTTTTATTTAAAAAAAACCCTAATATCTTGATAGTATCTTGAGGGTCTGCCAAAAGAAAAGAAAAACTCAGAATTTCTTCTGAGTACCCTGTATAATATTTACCAAAGTAAAATGTACTAAAATCTTTTGAAATGCCTAAAAAGACAGTGCCAGAAGAAAAAGTGCCCATTGCTGTGCCTAAAGAGCCAGAACATCCAACAGAGGAAGGCAGATGTCTTCACCAAAGCCTTTGTTTCCACATTTTTGTTTCTGCCTGGCCTGATGTTTTATGCTGTCATACATAGATGTCTACATGAATCATGTGTATGTTTGTATGTGGTGCGGGTGGTATACTCGTGCTTTCTTTATAAAACAGTCCTAGACAAAGAGAGACAGAGAAAGGTTGTACACCACTTCTGATTCAAGGCCAAAAAGAACACAAAGGGCCATTCATGGAAACCTGTCTACCACTCCTTAAAGCAACTGCCTCTTTCTCCAGGATGGTGAGGCTATCTCAAGAGAAGCCATGTTGGTTTAAAGGGGTGGAGATAGGTGTGATCTGCATGCTCCCAAAACCCTGTCCTGCCACTATAGGGTGAATTTTTATATTGGTTGCAACCATTGAACGCCATATTTCAAAACTTATTTTATAATGCAGAAAAAGCTTAGCATTTTAAGTCCAGTTAAATTGTATATACAACTTAACCGACTATTTCCAAATACAGAGGTAAGTTATATAGGTCTGGAGTCCAGGTCAACACACTACCATAAGTAAAGTCTCCTTCAAGCTGAGCTCAGCATCAGCTGGTGATTTTGTACATCCAGGGGTGAAATTCAATAGGTTCTGACAGGTTCTGTCAATTTCCGGTAGCAGAAATTTTGAGTAGTTCGGAGAACTGGCAAATACAACCTCTGGCTAGCCCCAGAGTGGGGAGGGAATGGAGATTTTGCAGTATCCTTCCCCTGCCACGCCCACCAAGCCACGCCCACCAAGCCACATCATGCCTACCAAGCCACGCCCACAGAACCGGTAGTAAAAAAAAATTGAATTCCACCACTGTGTACATCCATGAAGTTTTTTTAAACAACATGGTCTGGTTTATCATTATCTTCTTCCAGGATATTCTGTTCACTATCCAATATGGCCTATTACCCTAGGATTTCTTGGTAGTCTGTTACCTAACTGCTAAGGAGGTTCCAACCATGTTTAGTTTTTCAAACTCAGCCAAGGTCACCTAGGTACTGCCACCAGTTTATATATATGGAAATCTTCAGTGTACAGCAATAGTATTTAGGCTTGTATACCGCCCCCATAGTGCTATACAGCGTTCTCTGGGAAGTTTACAATGTCAGCATATTGCCTCCAACAATCTGGGTCCTCATTTTATCAACCTCAGTAGGATGGAAGACTGAATCAAACTCCAGATTGTGGGCAGAGCTTGCCTGCAATACTGCACTTCAAGTACTGTGCCACCAGGGTTCCTTATCAATGTATCATTGCTGTGGTGTGTCTCTGTGAATGAATGTGTTGAAGTCCAAGCAATGTTGTGTTTCAGTTCTTTTTTGCCATTCAGAAATAAAAATCTTACATTAGTTATCGATATTCTTTAAAGAGGAAGAAGTTATTGAGGAATTTGAAGCTGAAGAACATGTTCCTATTCCGGAAAAAGAAGACATAATTCCAAAGGAAGGTATATAACTCGCAGAATGAGTAATACCTCTTTCATCTGCATGTTCATCTTCATCTCATAGGAATTATATATGTTCATTTGGTGATATATATGTTATTTTTATGTTTGTGCTTATATACTATTGTTTGTATCTGTTTGTCATCTTAATTTCTGTGGCACATTAATTTTTGGCAATGAAAGCAATTACTCATAGGATTTAGAGAGATAATCTTCAAATTTTGCAACTACTGTTTTGGAATTGATGCTATGGTGTTCATCATATCAGGTATTTTAATCTGAATTAGTTTATAACATAGCATATGCAGTTGCTATGTTGAAATTTTATCGGTATCAGTAGGTAATTTTAATGGTATCAGTAGGTGGGTTTTCTGTGATATATTAGAAGTTTTCACCTGAAGTGACCAGTATAATTATGCCTGCTCTAAAATCTACTACGTATCATTTAAAGAACCAGAGCCAGAAAAGAAGATACCCCTAAAACCCAAACCCCGTGTTCCTATCCCACCAAAAGAGGAAGTTAAGGAGGAAAAGGTTCAGCTTAAAGGTATAAGCAACAATACCAAGCAATTTTTTAATCTTATTAAGACTCAATTACTATAACTAATACATATTTGATGCACAATAACCTTTTCTGAAAGTATGAGACCTTTGGCCTACCATACTATATCCAATTTACTTGGGAATAAACTTTATTATGCTCACTAATTTCTCTGTAAACAAGTATAGAATCACACCATTAATACGTTAATGCATTATTAACTGAACGTTTTCTACATAGCTTTTATTCTAACACTGCTATGATTGGTTTACTAAGATGTCCTAATATTAACTTATTCACTGAGTTTATGCATTCAAGTCCATTAATTTTTTGACTGTTGCTCCAAGATTTACATATTCCCACTTGTAAGACATTTTTTAGTAGTATAGCAAATTAGAAAGCTACACGTACATATTTCCAACAATCTACTATTGAAATTCAAAATTTGGAAGTATTACAATGTCCAAAGCCAGCTGAATAGGTCTAAGAATGTTTGTAACTTTTGCAATACATGATAATGATAATATTTATTTAAAAGCATGTACGTCTAGAGGCCAAAGTGGAAGTTATGATTAAAAAAACCAAATACGATTATTTCCTGTATATGAAAGTGAACAATAGAATAACAAAAGAAACAATATATTTTCATCTTGCATTTTACCTAATATTCTGACTGAAAATAAGAATCTGAGTTTTCTTTCTCAAGAATTTTCTTTCCTTTACTTATATTTTTACTACGGAGATTCTTAGGGCAAACTAAATTATATACCATAGCTTGGAAAACAAAAAGAATGCTCAATATACAGAAGCTATTGAGATTTCAGAAGAAACTGTTGTCTTCACTCATAGACATACAGAGAAAATAATAAATTGCATGATATACCCATTTCAAGCTACACATATCTCAGAAAGGTTCTTTCCCTTCCCATGCAGTGCTGTGAGATAATGCATGCTTTTTCTTTCTTTCTTGATATTCTTCTACTTTGCTGTCAAGTTTTTCTTCCCATGTGTGTCTTTATGTGGTATCTTCATTCCACTTAGATTTCATCTCAGCATGCTTTCATTTCTGACTGGATTTTCTGTCACTTAGGACAGTAATGCTTATATACACACACACACACACACACATAAAAAAAACTTCTTAAAATGCAAAAGTTGTCTTCTGTTACAAATATTGTTGCTGATATTTTAATAATAAATCTCTAAGAAAAGTATTTAGAAACAGAAGATTTACAGAAATTTGGTAGCTTTTCTATATTTGGCGTTGGCTCAAATGAAACTGAAAGACACTTTTTTCCTAAAAGATTTCTCAGAAGCAACATACACATTAATCTCCTACACTTTAGTATTTCTTTCTTAAAAAACATCAGATTCTGATATAAGGTACAGACAATTATCGCTATCGCTTATTCTGAATTTGATATCATTTCAAGCACCTGGATTGAAACCACGGAAACCGCTTCGTGAGCCCCCTCCTCCTACACCTAAGGAAGAAGTGGTTCTGAAAAGAGGTATAGTTATTGGTCTTTATTATTTAAAAAAAGAGGTACATATTTTTTGAGGAGCTCCTAGAGACTAGTGTCAAGCAGATAACTCATCTGCTGGTTCAAATGAAACCTCCTCATGTTTCTTACTGTCTAGATTGCAGTAGCACTTAGACTTGAATACTGCCTCATTGTGCTTTACAGCACTCTCTGGGTGGTTTACAATGTCAGCATATTGTCCCCAACAATCTGGGTCCTGATTTTACCAAACTCGAAAGGATGGAAGGCTGACTCAACCTTGAGCCCCCCCTCCCAAAATTGAACTCCAGGCTGTGGGCAGAGCCTGCCTTTTAACCACTGTGTCACCAGGATTCTGTCTGCTAAACATCTGGTAGAAATTCCAGATTTTCAGAACTTTTGATCACCATAGTATTTACAGCATAAAATGACCTACTAACATTCTTGTTCCTAGAAGAATGTTAAAGTTTTTAATTAAAAATGTGTCCTCCCTCCAAAGAAATTCCTTCATTTGAATCAGTGATAAAGGTATGTGTCATGCAATTTAATTTGATGATCAGTTTATCAACTTGGTCATCACTGTCCAACTGCCAATTGGGTAACTTGAATTAAAGAATTCAGTATGTGGTTTCACTATTGGACCCTATATATTTCTTCTTGTCTATATATTTTAAATAGAATGGAGTTTTATTACAAGAAAAATTATTTGCAATTCATCCAAATGTTTTTGAAAGAAAATGCTTTCTTTTTTAAAGTCACAAAAGCTGTTAAGAAGCCTGAGGAAGAAGAACCTAAACCAGAGAAACCTAAAGTTGAACCGAAGCCTGTTGAAAAAATTAAGAAGCCTGAAGGTACAAATAAAGAGAAGATAGCTATGAAATTAACCATTAACAAACTCAGTTTAAGACTCCAGTTTCATGAATATTTTCAGCACATAAACCACAATATAGGAACCCCATTTTCAATTCTTAATGTCTAAACAGTATAAAAACTAAAAAGATACTGAATTCAAACATTTCCCAAAGGTTTTGGACATAATATGTAATATAACAGGTTTATCTCTTCTCACCCTTCTATACGTTTATTCCTTTCTAGTCTTGAAAGAAATCCAATAGAAAGGCTATGACTGATTTATATTCTGTGAACTCTTATTTTGTCTTGTCTTTTTTTAATCTTTTTGTCATCTTTGACAAACTTAGTAACTTTGGCAAACTTTTTTCATTAAAAATAATACCATCTACCTCTAAGTTTTTCATGACAAATAATATATTGGGAGTCCAAATGTTTACATTCAGCTTCCAAATAAAACTTTTTTTTAAAGTGCCACCAATTGAAAAGAAGAAAATTGAGATTCCACCAATCAAGAAAAAAGAAGAAATAGAAAAACTAGTGCCTGAACCAGCCAAAGGTATACATAAATGGCATTGCTCTTTTCTTTGCTGCTTTAAACTAAATTTGAAGCTGATCTTGGTATGCAAGATAAAGGAATCTTTCATTTTAAGCAACCGTAAATGCTACAATCTTTATGCTGCTCTAACTACTATGCAATTCTGCCATATTCAATTATTTCTTCTTCTTTTCTTCTTCGTCTTCGTCTCCTCCTCCTCCTCCTCCTCCTCCTCCTCCTCCTTTATGAAGTTTTTATTTGACTCTGCATGGCTCAGACCAGTTATGTTTGCAGGGGTAAAGATTATGACAATGAAATGGAAGTGATTGTCTTCTGCTGTTGTGTCTGTCTCTTTGACTTTTGCATTCTAGCTGATTTTCAGTATTCTATCTCCATGATGGTTCATTAATCAACTTGTTATTTTTGTGTTCAAAGTTCCAGAGCCTAAACCAGCAACGATTCCTGAACCAAAGCCTGCTGTAGGTAAGCCATTTTAAATAAACTGTTAGCCAATTTACAGTAGTAATCAAAGTGTGACTATAATGTATGCACATAAACTGAGATTTGAAACTTTCATTTTCAAAATGCCGCTTAATTCTTTCCACAGCTCTGAAATCTCCTAAACCAGCTGTAGAACCAGCACCTGAAGTTGCTCCTGTGACGGTTCCAGTGGTTGGAAAGAAAGCTGGTATGAATTCTTGCTCTCTAATAACTTCATTCATTTGCACTACTGTTCTACACAATGTTACTTGCATGTAATGACACCAATTATTGTGCATATGTTTTGTTTTGTTTTATTGCTTTAATAATTTTATTTATTTGTTTTAGTGATCTATATAGCAGCCCATCTCTGGGTGGCTCAAAACAGCAATAATAACTCAGTAGCTATAAATTATATGTGGAGGAATTAGGACAAAATGTACTTGTGAATAGTGAGCTGCTAGGCTATTTTCTCCTCTAGAAGGAGGAGGATAAAAACCATTTTACAGGCAAGTTGAGGAAATATGGGGACCTTCTGTTGCCACTTTTTTTCTCAAGAACTTTCTTGTAGGCATATTTTGTGAAGTGTAGATATTATGGCAGGAAAAAAAGCATTGATATCCCAGATCTGTATACATGTATGCAGTGCAACAATGTTTGAACAGAAATATCCAGTGTGTGTTTGTGGGAGGGGTTTATATAGCAGGGGTCCCCAACCTGTGGGCCACAGCCCACTATGGACCATGAGAGATTTGTAACCAGGCCACAGAATGGCTGGTGAGTGCACGTGCACATCAAGGGGGGGGGATTCTACTTACCTTTACTACCGGTTCTCTTCCTGCATGCGCTTTGTGCGTGATCACG
>JANHFM010002743.1:114491-124529 GCA_032468115.1 Grayia smithii | reverse complement strand
GTTGACTCAGCCTTCCATCCTTCCGAGGTGGATAAAATGAGGACCCAGATTGTTGGGGGCAATATGCTGACTCTGTAGATCACTTAGAGAGGGCTGTAAAGCACTGTAAACCGGTATATAAGTTTAAGTGATATTGCTATTGCTATTATTGCATGGTTCAGTATACAGCTTACAAATGATATGCTAATTCCATTTACAGAAAAACTCAGGATTGTTATTCCGCTGAAAGACCAAACTGTTAAAGAGGGAGAAGAGCTTGTCTTCAACTGTGAAGTTAATACAGAAGGTGCCAAAGCTAAATGGTACAAAAATAACGAACCGATATTTGACAGTGCAAAATACATCATGGTCCATAAGGATTTACTGTATTCTCTAAGGATCAGAGATGCTCATCAGAATGATCAGGCAGTTTACACAGTAACACTAACAAATCAGCGAGGAGAACATGTCAAGTCATCTGCCAATTTAACTGTACTTGGTAAGTGCTCCACACTAGCAAATGATCCAGGTTATCAGTCCTACCCAACTTTAGATAAGAGCTTAAACTAATTACATTTAATTAATCTCTCACCATAGAGGAGGATCTCAGAATTGTTGAACCCCTTCAAGACATTGAAACCATGGAGAAGAAATCGGTCACATTCTGGTGCAAAGTTAACCGTCTCAATGTAAAACTTCCATGGACGAAGAATGGTGAAGAAGTCACTTTTGACCGCCGCATTTTATACAAAGTAGACAGATACAAGCATTCCCTTATTATTAAAGATTGCGGGTTTATAGATGAAGGGGAATACACCGTCACTGCTGGCCAAGATAAATCTGTTGCGGAGCTTATTATCACAGAAGCACCTGCCGATTTCATCGAACATTTGCAGGACCAAACAGTCACTGAATTTGATGATGCTGTCTTTAGTTGCCAGCTTTCCAAAGAGAAAGCAGCTGTGAAGTGGTACAGAAACGGGCGTGAAATAAAAGAAGGCAAAAAGTAAGTGCTAGTTCAGCCACATGTTGTTGCAATTTCTGCTCTTGATTCTCAGCAGATCCCATAATTTTGGTTTTTTTCCTCATCTGATCTAAAGGTATCAGTTTGAAAAGGATGGAAATCTACACAGATTAATTATAAAAGACTGCAGACTAGAAGATGAATGTGAATATTCCTGCGGCGTGGATGACAGGAAATCCAGAGCAAGACTCTTCGTTGAAGGTACGTTTGCAGCTTTGATTTATGTTCCTTCCCAAGTCTCAGTACTTTTTTTTTTTTTAACTTAAAAGATGGAATAATAAAACACATGTTTATGGATATTTCTATCAGAAATTCCTGTTGAGATCATCCGCCCACCACAAGATGCTTATGAAGCTCCTGGTACTGATGTAATCTTTTCTGCTGAACTGAATAAAGATAAAGTGGAAGTCAAATGGCTGAGAAACAACATGATTATAGTCCAAGGTGACAAACATCAAATGATGAGTGAAGGAAAGATCCACAGGCTACAGGTCTGTGAAATAAGACCCCGTGACCAAGGAGAATATAGATTTATTGCCAAAGATAAAGAAGCTCGAGCTAAGTTAGAACTAGCAGGTAAGTCTTTCAAATGGATTTATCATATCAAGAAAGAACATTTATAGATGTAGCAAAAACCTTTCAATTCTCCTTCTGAATGTTAATTCCAGAATTCTTAGTTTCAATGGGAATGAAAAACTCTCCCACAAAAACTACACACTTCTTTCTTGTGTGTACTGCTATGCAATTCTATTATGTCTCGATTTCATACCTTGCTGCTATTTTTTTAATATAGAATAGAATAGAATAGAATAGAATTCTTTATTGGCCAAGTGTGATTGGACACACAAGGAATTTGTCTTGGTGCATACTCTCTCGGTGTATATGAAAGAAAAGATACATTTGGAATGAGTCATAGGGTACAATACTTAATGATAGTCATAGGGCATATCTAGCACTTATTTGTTCTATACGGAGGCTTTATCAGTTATCTTGAACATCACTGTGTGAAAATGTTACATTACTTTATGAGATTTTATATACAATATATAAATTTAGTTTTTATGCACTGAAATCTTTACATTCAGGCAATCAGAAAACTTTACCCATCTTAGAGAAATTCTCTGTGAATTAAAAGTGATAACAAGGTCCCATTAGTTTGCAGTTCAAGAAGCACCCAATACCACAAAACTGGCAGTTACAATTTGGCTCACCTAATACAATGAACTATTTTAAAAGTTTCAAGGTTCACTTTGCTTTTCTTTATCAAACTCAATTGAATGCATCATTTCTGTAACATATTTTCAAATGCTAATTCCTTTTTATTATTTCCCTTAGCTGCTCCAAGAATAAAGACAGGTGATCAAGATCTTGTGGTAGATGTTGGCCAGCCATTAACCATGGTTGTTCCATACGATGCTTATCCACGAGCAGAGGCTGAGTGGCTTAAAGAAAATGAAGCCTTACCCACTCAGACTGTTGATACCACAGCTGATAGTACTTCTTTCAGAATTCCTGCAGCCAAGCCATCACACAAGGGAAGTTACAAAGTTATACTGAAAAATAAACATGGAAAAGCAGAAGCTCGCATTAATGTTCAAGTAATCAGTAAGTTCTTAACTTCCAAAAACTTTACTTTTTGTAAGTTTTTCCTGATGATAGTAGTTTAACAGTGGTACCTGTATTTTTAATACAGAAAGCATTAATGTAATAGTTAAAAGCAAAGGCTGATTAAAGTTCATAATAAAAAGATTTGATTTAATTTAATGGCTAAAACTGGAATTAAAAGAAATAAATAGTCATGCAACCCATTCAATTATAAAACTTATGTCAAACTCAAGATTTGCTGTTCTGTTGAATGCATCTTGCTTTATTTTCTCTAAGATGTCCCTGGCCCAGTGAGGAACTTGGAAGTTACGGAAACATTTGATGGTGAAGTCAGCCTTGCATGGGAAGAACCAGAAAGCGATGGTGGTAGTAAGATTACAGGTTATGTGGTGGAAAGGCGTGACATAAAACGCAAGACCTGGATTTTGGCAACTGATCGTGCTGATAGTTGTGAATACACAGTAACTGGCCTTCAAAAAGGTGGTGTGGAGTATCTCTTCCGTGTAAGTGCAAAAAACAGAGTCGGCACTGGTGAACCTGTGGTAACAGATAAACCTGTTGAAGCAAAGAGCAGATTTGGTAAGAAAATAGTTCCAGATACTTGAGAAGATTAATGCTGTTTCAATACTTTAGAGTAGAAGTAACATGTGTTTTGTAATTCTTTTTCCACTTTGCAGAGGTGCCAGGTCCGCCTCTCAATGTACAGGTCATTGATGTGAACAGGTCCAGTGCAACTCTTACCTGGGAGCCACCCGAATATGATGGAGGATCTCCAATTACAGGCTATGTGATTGAGCTGCGTGACAGAGGATCAATTAAGTGGGAGCCAGCCATGACTACGCCAGCCCATGAATTATCTGCCATATTGACTGATGTGGTGGAGAACAAAGAATACTTTTTCAGGGTCAGAGCACAAAACCAAGTTGGAGTTGGCAAACCCAGTGCATCCACACATGCAGTGAAAATAACCGATCCAATTGGTTAGTATGCTGGCAATAAGAGAGCAGTTTTTTTCATTATCTCTCAGTGATAATTTTATTTATTTATAAATAAAGCATAGAAAAGATTTGAGGAGAATTAGGGGAAAATATAAGAAAATAGGTTCAGTGTTTATGATTTAAGAAATCATTAGGTGTGACAAAAAGAGAGAATAGAAGTATCACATTCAAAACAGATGGCCAATTTCTTTCAAGTATTTTCCACATTCATGGAAAAAGATTCAATATATTTGAAGGATATTTCACTAGAAGGTTCTGGCCAGGTTCTACTGTGCTATTTTAGGAACCGTCCAAGATTTCCATGGGCACAATTTCTTTTTCTTTTCTTTTTTTTTTTGTATTTTGTGCATCCTTCTTGAAAGGAACAATATTTAAACCTTCCAAATTACTGTGTCTTGCAGAAAGACCAAGTCCTCCCATTAACCTCGATCACTCTGAGCAAACTAAGTCATCTGTGAAACTGACATGGGAGCCCCCACTAAAAGATGGAGGCAGTCCAGTTTTGGGTTACATTATAGAACGGCGTGAAGAAGGAACGGATGACTGGATTCGCTGCAATGCGAAACTTGCACCTAAGCTTTCTTTTACTGTAAGTTGTAACTTCTTTCTGGAGCTCATGAAGCATTGGTTTATTTTCAATTGATGTCATTTACAACAATTGCCCCTGTCTTGGCAGGTGACTGGATTGACACCTCTAGCTAAATATTATTATAGAGTCTCTGCAGAAAATGCTGCTGGTATATCAGATCCAGCTGAGGCTATTGGACCACTAACCGCAGATGATCCACATGGTAAGCAGATGCCATTTATTTCTGACATATCAGCAATTCAAAGTAAATGTTATATATACTTATCAGTAAAATCAATCTCTAGTTCAGGGGTGTCAAACTCACATTGTCATGGCGGCGTCACATGACATATCGGGACTTTATTCCCCTTTGCTAAACTGGATGTGGGTATGGCCAGCACATGACACATCTGGCCCGCAGGCTGGGAGTTTGCCCGCCCTGCTCTAGTTCTTGCAACTAAAGTATCCTTATGACAAAACAATAGCTATGTGCAAGAACATCTGTGGTAAGTAAATCGACTGCAGCCATTCAGAGGTTCAGTGGGGGTATTTTAAGGCTTGTTGGGGTATGCTGATGATAGCTGGCAAAGCAAGGCTTTGGGAGGCCTTGCTGTAACCAAAGCTTTACAACTACTTGACATTTTCACAATGTAGATCCCGAAGGAGATTTTGCTATGAGCAACAGATCTTGTGAAATGTTTCATGTGGGTATCATCACTGTGTGGAAATGGAGGACCCGATAAACATTTCCATGTAGTTCTGAGATGTAATTAAGATTTATCCAAAGGGATGTTCTTGGTTATGAAAGCTACTATTTCATCCTGCTTGTTAAGCACATACAAATAGTAACCCTATTCTTCTATAAAATTATTATTTAAACAGAACTGGTCTTACTATCAGGTATCTTCACTCCAATTGTAACAGATAGGAGGGGGGGTGAGTCTTACATCAAACAGAGAGTCAGCTTATAATAGTATCGGTACTTTTAATTATGACAACTATCTTTTCACAGCTACCATAAATAAAATTAAAATTAAATTGGCTCAAATTAATTGGCACAAATTGTGTTTGATTTTCAGTTGGACCTACAATGGACTTAAGTGGTTTTAAAGATGGACTTGAAGTTATTGTTCCAGAGCCAGTCAAAATCCGTGTTCCCATCACTGGCTACCCAGTTCCCATTGCCACATGGTCAGTAGGTGGCAAAGTTTTAGAAGATGGCGATCGGGTGAAAATTGAAACCAATATTGCCTTTGCAAAACTGACTATTACGCCAAGTGAACGACCAGATAAAGGCATTTATACTCTGAAATTAGTCAATCCTGTATCGTCTGTATCAGGAGAAATTGATGTTAATGTCATTGGTAAGCATTCAGTTTTAATGTCAAGTAAATGTGTTCGCATTATAAATTATTGTAAATTAAATAATCTGACAATATTAAATGACCAAATGAATAACAATCAGCATCTTTCAATATGTATAAAACACTCAATTACATTCATTTCTTTCTTTTTCACTATGAAATTCCAAAACATAAAAATGTTATTATTAAATAAATATTCAGGGTATCATTTTATATGCACATACTCAGGATTAAGCACTACTGCAAATATTTGAAGGTAATTTTAATTTTAAAGGCATAGGATATATGCTTCTTTAAAAAAAATAAAAACATGGAGAATTAGGGCTCAAGCCTCGTTTCTGTAAGCCCAATCACCAAAATATTTCATTTTAAATAAATCCCTGCTATGATTTTGAAATGCCATTACACCTTGGCTCTTCCAGAGGATCTTTGGGAGTGAAATGAATTTTAGTTCCTTTGGAGATGTAGTTCCTGTGACACATTGTATCTGGTTGTTAGGTAATTGAGTGTTGTATTGTTTTAAATCTGATTGCTGTATTTGGCATGGAAGCTGCTCAGTCACTAGTGATTGAAGTGGTATATAAGTAGCAGTAAATACATAAATAAATGTATAGCTGTGTTATAGGTTTATAATCTAATTTGCATTTATTTTCAGCTCGCCCAAGTGCACCAAGAGAGCTAACAGTTGGAGAAATAACTAGAAACACGGTACAACTAACATGGGAGCCGCCTGAAAATGATGGAGGAAGCCCTTTGACTGGCTACCTTATTGAGAAGCGTGAAGTGAGCCGCAAAACATGGATTAAAGTATGTTTTAAACCCAAAAAATATTTTTAATAAAGCCAGCTTTTTAATTTGGAAATAATCTGGACTGCGATACGAAAAAGAGTATCTTGTCTTTGCAGGTGATTGACAAAGTTCTTGATCAAGAATTCACTATCCCAGATCTTGCCCAAGGAAAAGAATACTTATTCAGAGTTTTCGCATGCAACAAATGTGGACCAGGAGAGCCTGCTTACATTGATGAGCCAGTTAACATGACGGCACCTGCTAGTGAGTTTTCTTTATTAGTTGTTCTAAATAATTTTGGATTTCTGCATGTTCTGTATACAGGTAGTCCTCAACTTTTGATTGCAATTGAGCCCAGAATTTATGTTGCTAAGTAAGAAATTTGTTAAGCAAGTTTTTCCCTGTTTTAAGATTTTTCTTGCCACATTTATTCAGTGAATCATTGCATGATTAGTAACACGGTTATTAAGTGAATCTGGTTTCCCTATTACCTTTGCTTGTAAGAAGCTCACAAAAAGGGGATCACATGACTTTGGGACATTGCAACCATCATAAATGTGGGCCAGTTGTCAAGCATCCGAAAATCATGTGGCCATGGGGATGCCACAATAGTCATAAGTCTGAAAAACGGACACAAGTCTCTTTTTTCAGTGCTGTTATAACTTTGAATGGTCACTAAGTGAACCATTATAAGTCGAGGACTACCTGCAAGTACTCAGGCTAAATGTTGTGAGTTGAGAAACCCATTGAAAAAGAAAACCAAATGCAGACTTTCTGGATGGCACTACAGGCTTTCTAATTTCCTCCTATCTAATACATCCATCCGCATACTTGAAAAAGCTGTTTGTTAGACTGCAGGACTTACCAGAACAATAACTGTGGAAAATTATTATGGGGAAAAGCAGCAGAGAAGGTCACTAAAAATCCATATATCATTTAGTGGAAGTGAACTTTTCTTTCCATTCACATTTCACCCACAATGATAAGATAATACATTTTCCCTCTTACAGCGGTTCCTGATCCACCAGAGAATGTTAAATGGCGAGATCCAACATCTGGGTCCATTTTCCTTATGTGGGATCCACCTAAATATGATGGTGGCTCACGTATCAAAGGCTACATAGTTGAAAAGTGCCAGCGTGGTACCGACAAATGGGAGCCTTGTGGTGAACCCCTAATTGAGACCAAGTAAGTAGTAGGTAGAATTCTTTTTGCAAATGATTCTTATGGCACTTAATGTACTATTAACTGAAATGGTATTCTGATTAACAGAATGAAGGTACAACCACTTAAGGAAGGGGAATGGTATGCTTATCGGGTGAAGGCTCTGAATAGGCAAGGAGCTAGTAAACCAAGCCATCCCACAGATGAAATCCAGGCAATGGATGCAATGGGTAATTAGTTACCAAATTATATTATAATAACATATCATTTTTATTCTTGGAAATATTGGGGTGGGGAAAGGGTGTGCAACGAGCTGTTAGATGGGTAACATGTTTCATCCATGCTGTTTTTATTCTCTGTAAATCAGAGGCTCCAGAGATTTTCTTAGATGTGAAATTACTGGCTGGAATCACTGTCAAAGCTGGAACTAAAATAGAACTGCCTGCAACAGTAACTGGAAAGCCTGAACCTCGAATTACCTGGACAAAAGCAGAAAATATCTTGAGACCTGACAAAAGGATCTCCATTGAAACCAAACCCAACCATTCCACAGTAATAATAACAGACAGCAAAAGGAGCGATAGCGGTATCTATATTATTGAAGCTGTAAATGCCAGCGGACGGGCAACAGCAACTGTTGAAGTTAATGTTCTAGGTACGCTACTTCTGTGATTTAATTCTCAGCAACTTCCTAATTGAAGATGAAGCTCAAACCACTGTTATGTCTCCACAGATAAGCCTGGTCCACCAGCAGCTTTTGATGTGTCTGAAATAACAAACGTGTCCTGCCTTTTGACCTGGAATCCTCCTCGCGATGACGGCGGATCCAAAATCACAAACTATGTTCTAGAGCAAAGAGCTGCAGATAGTGAAATATGGCACAAATTATCATCAACCATCAAGGAAACCAAATTCAAAGTTACAAACCTCACCCCACTTAAAGAATACATCTTCAGGGTCAGTGCAGAGAACATGTATGGAGTTGGAGAACCAGCACTGTCCAGTCCTATAATTGCTAAATATCCATTTGGTAAGTTTGTTCAGCTGAAAGGCAGGTACACCTATTCTCTGTACGATGGTCACATGGAAACTGTTGCACGCCATTTCAGGGGGGCAGCCACTCCAATCAGTGAATCATTTTGTGATAACGAACTCATCTCCCCATCATTTTGGATCTTGCTGATAGTATGGGGCTAATTTGTTTGCAGAAGGTGACACTGCATTGGAGGGAATTAATATAAGCAGCTTTCCTGGCAGAGCAATAGCAATCTGCATTGAAATTACAAATACATGACCGCTAATTGTGACTTTGTATTTCTTGGTTCAGATACACCAGGTCCTCCAACAGGTGTAAAGCCTATTGAGATCACTAAAGATTCTGTAACATTAACTTGGACTGAACCAGATGAAGATGGTGGCAGTCCTATCACTGGCTACTGGGTTGAACGGTTTGACCCTGATCAAGATAAATGGATTCGATGCAATAAAATACCAGTTAAAGATACGACATTCAAGTAAGATCATTATATTCTTTCCAAATATATTTTATATTATATTCTCTCAGAAAAGAAATAATGTTTTCAAATGAAAACAAATATTTACGCTTGATATACTATTCTGTATGATAGGATTCATTACCTCCAAATAATCATTTTGCTTTCCATTATTTGAATCCTTATAAGCTGGTGTCAATAAATCCTCTCCATAGTTATCTTCTTTGCAATGTAGGATCCACAACTGGCAATAACAGATGATAATATTATGATAATAGAGTAACAATTAATGATTGTCTATCACTGAAGTAGTTCAGGACCTTTGCATTGATAATGGAACCTCACAGACATTTTGGCTTTCTAGTAACTTGAAGTGTTTAAATCATTCATATCTATGTGTTGTATCTACTCCTTTCTAAAATAATACATGTGGATCATGTGCTAGAACATATATATAGCAAGTTTTTTTTATGTGAATGTCCCACTTAAAATACAGACTAATAGCCAATGCAGAGACATCCATTTGCCCATCATTTTTCCTTTTATAACCACTAATGTCTGCCCTTGAGATTTCACCAGTCCCTCAAATGAAGTGGAGAAAATGCTGTTATGTTATTGAACAGGAACAACTACATTTCACAGACACACATACAAACACACACACACAATTAAGAGCACTTCTCAGTTTATAAATATGTAGCAAAATAATATCACATAATGTTCTTTGCAATGAGAAACTGCTTCCTTAAAATATTAAGGAATATGCAAAAATTTTCCTGTTCATTATCCGATGACAGATTTTGTATTGTGCTTCAGCAATGGCAGAACATGTTGGCAAGAGAAAGCTTTACTTAAGCATTCTGCCCCAAGAAATCTCCTTATACTGTTTATATAGTAGGTATAAATGTATTAATTGTTTTCTGAGGTTTTCACGGGTGTTTGTATGTAGGTCTTTGGTCATTTGGGTTTTCTCCCGCGTAAAATTGGAAGTATCTGGGCAACGTTTTGATGAAATCTCATCCGTCATCTTCAGGCTGGTGTCTTCAGCTTCGCT
>JANHFM010002743.1:67182-85001 GCA_032468115.1 Grayia smithii | reverse complement strand
CTCTGATTTCCCACCCACCCATCCCCTGCATTGGGAAGATTGAAGGAGCTGATTATATTGAGTACAGAGAAATAGAATCAGTTTATTTCAACAAAAAGTCATTCCAGGGTTTTGCAGTGAGGCCATATGGTCTTTGGAGTAGAAATGTCGTGCACCATCTGTCAGAGCAGTAAGAAGATTTCCAAATGAGCAAGAGAAAACAGATTTTGAAAGAGGTTTTACATCTAGAATATACTGTTCAGAAAGTACTTACATTTTAGAAATTAACTTCTTGTTCATACCTCTTTATCAGTTATTTTTTAGTGCACCATTCCACAATGGCTGCCCTCTAGACTCTGCAAGCAAGATTTAAGCAATGTAGTATTTACTTTTTCTAAATATTCTATCTGATTAATCCATGAGGTTACATATCTCAGCTCAAGTTGCCAAAGCAGATTGAGTCTGCTTTTCTTAAAGTAGCAAAATACCGCTGATGTATACATAACTTTACCCTGTTAAGAATAAATCAGGTTTGGTAAATTAAGAAAAGAATTACACATTTCATTTGCTAACAGAAAGCAAATTGACACTATATTTAGCTTTATCAACTGTCACACCTGTTAGAGATTAGCACTGTATACCTTCTTTAGGCATTGTCAAATCTGTGCAATTTTATTTGAATTGTTTGTGTGCGCTTACAATTATATTTGTATGCTTTTCAACAGACCGTCCTACACCTCCAGTGGGCCCTGTCATTTTTGATGAAGTACATAAAGACCACTTTGTTATTTCCTGGAAACCTCCCTTGGATGATGGTGGCAGTCCAATTACAAATTATATTATTGAGAAGAAAGATGCTCACAGAGATCTCTGGATGCCAGTTACATCAGCAAGCGTCAAAACGACATGCAAAGTTCCTAAATTACTGGAAGGACGAGACTATGTTGTCAGAATTTATGCTGAAAATCTGTATGGCATAAGTGATCCATTGATATCTGATGAGATGAAGGCCAAGGATCGTTTTAGTATGTCACTTATTTCCTGATCTATTTTAATTACTTACCTGCCACAGTCTTACGTCATAGTTCATATACCTATTGTTCTTTAAATGGATTTAAAAAGTAATATGGGGTTTTTTTCCCAGGTGTTCCTGATGCACCAGAGCAGCCAATCGTTAAGAATGTCACCAAAGATTCTGCATTAGTTACCTGGAACAGACCACGTGATGGAGGAAAACCAATAACCAAGTATATCCTTGAAAAGAAGGAAACCATGTCTAATCGGTGGACGAAAGTTACACAAGAACCTATTTATCCAGATACCCAGTTTAGGGTACCTGATCTCCTTGAAGGCTGTGAATATGAATTCCGGGTCGCAGCAGAAAATGAAATTGGTATTGGTGATCCAAGTCCTCCATCAAAACCAATCTTTGCTAAAGATCCAATTGGTATGTTTTTAAAACACTTTCTTACCTGCTCTTCTCTGAATCAGCATTTTCAGACAAATATTTTCTCTTCTCATGGCTCTTTGCTTTCTTTTCTTTTCTTTTTTAACAGTTAAGCCAAGTCCTCCAATTAATCCAGAAGCGGTGGATAAAACTAAAAGTTCAGTGGATTTGTCCTGGCAACCACCACGTCATGATGGAGGAGGGAAGATTATAGGCTACCTTGTTGAATACCAAAAGGTTGGAGACGAGGAATGGAAGAAAGCCAATTTTACTGCTGATTCTTGCCCTGATACAAAATATACTGCAACTGGCCTCACCGAAGGTACTAAATACAAATTCAGAGTCATGGCAGTTAACGCAGCAGGTGAATCAGAGCCAGCCTATGTCCGTGATCCTGTGGAAGTCAAGGACCGACTTGGTAAGCAGAACATTAAATTTTATTCATTTTAAATGAATACGTGTCATAGATGCTTTCTGAACATAAACATCTTTTTTTTTCAGAGCCTCCAGAGTTAATCTTGGATGCTAATATGGCACGGGAACAGCATATTAAAGCCGGAACTACACTGAGACTCAGTGCTGTAATTAAAGGAATTCCATTCCCAAAAGTGACTTGGAAGAAAGAAGATAAGGAAGTTTCTACAAAAGCAGATATTGAAGTTACAGGCGTTGGTAGCAAACTGGAAATACGTAATGCTGCCCATGAAGATGGAGGAATTTACTCCCTGACGGTGGAGAATCCTCTTGGATCAAAGACCGTTTCAGTAAAAGTCGTTGTGCTAGGTAATTGTGCTAATACGATTTTCAATTGTCACTGGGAAATAAGAT
Organism: Grayia smithii; assembly: GCA_032468115.1. Lineage (NCBI taxonomy): Eukaryota > Metazoa > Chordata > Lepidosauria > Squamata > Grayiidae > Grayia > Grayia smithii. The sequence continues at coordinate 82,747 of JANHFM010002743.1, read as the reverse complement.
AAGGGGCAGGAGCAAGTAGTGAAAGAGCAAAGAATATTGATCAATTTCATTTCCCTTTGCAAATTTGGGGATGAAAAGTTCACAGGGCTATTCAGTTACCTCTGTTAGCCTAGTTGGCCTTTTTTAATTTAAAGGAGTAATGACGGGTATTATTAAATCTATCAAATTGATTTCAATGAATCATTGTTGCTTATTAATGTTTTTCCAGATAAGCCTGGGCCTCCTAGGGATTTCCAAGTGAGTGAAGTTAGAAAAGATTCCTGTTACCTAACGTGGAGGGAACCTGAGGACGATGGTGGCTCCGTCATTACCAACTACGTCGTGGAAAGGAAGGATGTTGCTGCTGCTCAGTGGTTAGCAATATCCTCCTCTTCTAAGAAACACAGTCTGTTGGCTAAATACCTTATGGAAGGCACTCAATATCTCTTCCGTGTTGCTGCTGAGAATCAGTATGGACGAGGACCTTTTGTTGAAACTCTCAAGCCAATTAAGGCTATGGATCCACTTCGTAAGCCTATTTCATTTGTTGTTGTTGTTGTTGTTGTTATTTCACATAAAATGCTGGTTATGCAATAATATTAATCCATAGTATGTAATATGAATCTTCATATTAGCACAGACCTATAGAGTACCTGGACTCACCAAGTCTAATCCCCTTGCAGGAATCCAGATAAAAGTACATGACTATCCATACTCTCCTATAACATATCCAGTAAAAAAGAAAGCTCGCTACATTCCTACATAATTGGCTAAAGCCAAAAATCTCTTACCATCAGAGGTTTTTCCAACATTCAACTAAAATATAGCTTCCCGCAATTTCAGGTCCTTGCTCTATATCCTGCATTCTGGTATGATAGAGAGCAGGATTTGACTTTCTTCTAAGTCAGGGCTGTCAAATTCCTGGTCCATGGGCCGGATGCGTGACATGCTGGCCATGCCCACACCCAGTTTAGCAAAGGGAGGGAAAGTCCCAATACATCACATGACACTGCCGTGACAATTTGAGTTTGACAGCCTTGTTCTAAGACACTCTCCTTTCGCTATTTGATAATCATATTTCTTCTCAGACAAACTTCTTAATGATAAACATGCCCAGTTATTTTTAATTTCTTCTCATAAGGCTTATTTTTATTTATTTATTTTGCCTTCCTTTCCATCGATTCCAGTTTCTCAAGCACTTTCTTAAAGTGTTATGTCCTGAACTGGACATGGCACTTGCAATATAATCTGACCAATGTAGAATGTAATAGATTTAGAAAATACACTTTTACGAATGAGCTATCAATTTTCATGTTTAACAAATGTTGCATGCATGTTTTTATATGTTTAAAAGCAGAAATATGATTTTACTATCTTCTTGTGTTATAAGATCCACCTGGACCACCGAAGAACTTACATCATGTAGATATTGACAAGACAGAAGTCTCTCTTGCTTGGAATTGGCCTGATCGCGATGGTGGTGCTGAAATAACTGGATTTTTGGTGGAATACCAAGAAGAAGGAACAGAGGACTGGACGAAATTCAAGACAGTCCCTCTCCCAGAATGTGTTGTTACAGGCTTACAACAAGGAAAGATTTACAAATTCCGTGTGAAAGCCCAAAATATTGTGGGTCTTAGTCTTCCAGACACAACTGTACCAATTGAGTGCCAAGAAAAGATAGGTAATTTCTAGTTTTATGGATGTCATACATCTTATTAGTAATTATTGCCTATTTGAATTCCTAAGATAAACCATATGGTAACATTTATTTATTTATTTTTATTTCAGTGCCTCCATCTGTTGAGCTAGATGTGAAATTAATAGAAGGGCTTGTTGTTAAAGCTGGCAGCACAGTAAGATTCCCTGCAATCATGAGAGGAGTACCCATTCCCACTGCAAAGTGGATCACTGATAATACTGAAATCAAATCAGAAGGCAATTACAAAATTGATACTGACAACTATTCAACAGTTCTTACTATTAAAAATTGTACAAGAAAAGATACTGGAGAATATTTACTTACAGTATCCAATCTCGCTGGAAGCAAAACTGTAGCAGTTCATTTAACCGTCTTGGATGTTCCCGGTCCTCCTACTGGCCCAATTGATATTGTAGAAGTAGCTGCAGATCACATGGTTATTGCTTGGAGGCCTCCTAAAGATGATGGAGGAAGTCCTGTAATTAATTATATTGTTGAAAAGCGAGAGTCAAGGAAAGAAACCTGGGGAATGGTCTGCTCATCACTTAGTCAAACAAGACTTAAAATTCCACGCCTACAGAAGGGTGCTGAATATATCTTCCGAGTTCGTGCAGAGAACAAGATAGGCATTGGTCCACCTCTTGATTCTCAACCAGCAGTTGCTAAGTCCATGTTTGATCCACCATCTCCTCCTGGTAAACCAACAGTTCATGATATTACTGAAAATGCTGCAACAGTAAATTGGACTATACCAAAGTCTGATGGAGGAAGTCCAATAACTGGATATATTCTTGAACGACGTGAAATTTCTGGCAAGTGGATACGAGTAAATAAATCACCAGTACTTGACCTGAAGTTCAGAGCTACAGGCCTTTATGAGGGCAACACATATGAATTCCGTGTTTTTGCAGAGAATAGTGTTGGCCTAAGCAAACCATCTCCAGTTTCAGACCCAATAAAAGCAACACGTCCTATCTCACCTCCTGGGCCTCCAATTAATCCAAAGCTCAAAGATAAGACCAGAGAAACAGCTGAACTGGTATGGACAAAACCACTCAAAGATGGTGGTAGCCCTATACTGGGATATGTCGTAGAATGCCAGAAAAGTGGAACAACTCAATGGAATAGAATTAATAAAGATGAACTTATTAGACCATGTGCCTTTACAGTACCTGGGCTAATTGAAGGAAATGAATATAGATTCCGTATCAAAGCTGCAAATATTGTTGGAGAGGGAGAACCTAGAGAATTGCCTGAAACAGTTCTTGCTAAAGACATTCTGACTCCTCCAGAGCTAGAACTGGATGTGACCTGCCGTGATGTCATTACAGTTAGAGTAGGCCAAACAATAAAGATTTTAGGCAAAGTGAAAGGGAGACCAGAGCCTGACATAACATGGTCGAAAGAAGGCAAAATACTGACAAAAGATAAGCGCACTGACATAATTCAAGAACTTCCACGCATAGAGCTACAAATTAAAGCATCTACAAGAGCAGACCATGGCAAATACATTATTGCAGCTAAAAACAGCAGTGGACATGCCCAAGCATCAGCCATTGTTAATGTACTTGACAGACCTGGACCTTGTAGAAACCTGAAAGTAAGCTATGTCACTAAGGATTCCTGTATGATCGCTTTTGAGAATCCAGAAGATAATGGTGGCTCTGAAATTACAAATTATATAGTAGAATATCGCCAACCAAATCAGAAAGGATGGTCAATAGTCTCTTCTGATCTTACTAAGAGGATGGTAAAAGCACATCTCATAGAAAATCATGAGTATTTCTTCCGTGTTTGTGCAGAAAATAAAGTAGGTCCAGGCCCAGTTGTTGAGACCAAGACTCCAATCCTTGCCATTAATCCAATTGATAGGCCAGGTGAGCCTGAAAATCTTCATATTGCAGAAACAGGAAAGACATTTGTGCATCTGAAATGGAGAAGGCCAGACTATGATGGTGGTAGCCCCAATTTATCTTACCATGTTGAGCGAAAACTGAAGGATTCAGACGAATGGGAAAGAGTACACAAAGGCAGCATTAAGGAAACACAGTATATGGTTGACAAATGTGTTGAAAATAAAATTTATCAGTTCAGAGTTCAGACTAAGAATGAAGGAGGAGAAAGTGATTGGGTAAAAACAAGTGAAGTTGTTGTTAAAGAAGAAGTGCAAAAGCCAGTACTTGATTTGAAATTGTCCGGAGTACTTACTGTGAAAGCTGGCGAACCAATTAAAATTGAAGCAGGGCTTAAAGGCAAGCCACAGCCAGAAGTTTGTTGGTCAAAGGATACTGAAGATTTATCCAAATCTCCCAGGGTCAAAATTGAAACAACTTCACATTCATCTAAGTTACTTCTTCAAAAATCAAGACGTACTGATGGCGGTAAATATGTTATAACAGCCACTAACCCAGCTGGTAGCTTTGTAGCATATGCTACTGTAAATGTTTTGGATAAACCAGGACCAGTAAGAAATCTCAAAGTCTCTGATATTTCAACTGACAGATGTAAAGTCAGCTGGGACCCACCTGAAGATGATGGTGGTTGTGAAATACAGAACTACATCATAGAGAAATGTGAAAGCAAGCGTATGATTTGGACCACATATTCCTCTTCAGTGATAATGGACTCTGTACAAGTATCACATCTCATAGAAGGGAATGAATATATCTTTAGGGTTCGTGCAGAAAACAAAATGGGCACTGGTCCACCAACAGAGACTAAGCCAATTATAGCCAAAACAAAATATGATAGACCTGGTCGTCCCGATCCTCCAGAGATCACAAGAGTCAGCAAAGATGAGATGACTGTAGTTTGGAATCCACCAGAATATGATGGTGGAAAGTCAATCACAGGGTATATATTAGAGAAGAGGGAGAAGAGATCACTAAGATGGGTTCCTGTTACCAAAACTGCAATTCCAGAAAGACGCAAGAAAGTTACAGATCTTATTCCTGGATATGAATACCAGTTCCGTGTGAAGGCAGAAAATGAAATTGGAATTGGTGAACCAAGTTTCCCATCAAGGCCAGCAGTAGCAAAAGACCCATTAGGTAATGATCTTTCATGTAACATTGAATTAACATTTGAACACTCTGTTTAACTCACTGAATTGCTTATTTTTGTACTTTGATCTATTTTACAGAACCACCTGGTCCTCCCATCAATCTTAAGGTTGTTGATAGCACAAAGACATCTATTACACTTGGCTGGGGAAAGCCACTTTATGATGGTGGTGCTCCAATTATTGGATATGTCATAGAAATGAGGCCAAAAACTGAAAAAGCTGGTCCCAATGAAGGATGGAAAAGATGCAATGTTGCAGCGCAGGTCGTTCATACAGAATTTACTGTGATGAGTCTGGATGAGAAAGAACTATATGAGTTCCGTGTTTCTGCCCAAAACCAGGTTGGCATTGGTCCTCCAGTTGATTTGAAGGAAGCTGTTTCTCCGAAAGACATACTTGGTAATTTTCCCAATCAGCCATTAAATTATGTGTTACTGATTTTCTACTTTGCTGGGTACTTTCACAAACAACACTCTTTTTCTTTTACTTTTCAGAGCCACCGGAGATAGACTTGGATGCTAGCCTGAGGAAATTACTCATAGTCAGAGCTGGATGCCCCATCAGACTCTTTGCTATTGTTAGAGGACGACCAGCTCCTAAAGTCACCTGGAGGAGAGTTGGAATTGATAATGTGATCAGAAGGGGCCAGGTTGACTTGGTTGACACAATGTCCTTCTGTGTGATTCCTAATTCAACTCGAGATGACTCTGGCAAATACTCTTTGACGGTTGTTAACCCTGCTGGAGAAAAAGCAGTGTTTGTCAATGTCCGCGTTCTTGGTAAGTACCAGGGATAATCAGGGTTAATAATCTGCTGCCTTGTTTGGTTAACAAACTTCTGAAGATTAGTTTAATGCTGTACTATACCTTTTATTTTCTTTATAGATACTCCTGGACCTGTTGCAGACTTCAAGGTCTCTGATGTCACTAAAATGACATGCCAGCTTTCATGGACACCACCTGAGAATGACGGCGGCAGTCCTGTCACACATTACATTCTAGAAAAGCGTGAGGCTGATAGAAAAAGCTGGGGAACTCTTATTTCAGATATAAAGAAGACTAGTTTCAAAGTTGCTAACCTTGTGCCTGGTACTGAATACTTCTTCAGAGTAACTGCAGTCAATGAATATGGCCCAGGCGTTCCAACAGATACACCAAAGCCAATCATGGCAACAGATCCACTAAGTAAGTATTTATTAATGTAGCTTTCTTCCCAACAAATTCCAATGCTGTGATACCCACTAAAATAATAAGTGTTTGAGCACAATATATAAATAGTACATTAAGTGAAAGCATTAAGAATATTTAGAACTCTATATTACTATGATTATTAGAATCATCATGATGAATTTCATGCATTAAAACAATATAAAAAATACTGGATTACTTACATAATATATATATACTATTTACTAGCCCTACAAAGGAAAGAATTTAGAATAGAAGACCAGGACTAAACTTAGAAGAATAAACAAAAGAGTCCAAATATACAGTACTACAGAGTTTTAAAATCACTTTCTTGCAACTTATTTATTTGGTAGAAAATTGAACTGGATTAAATTGTTAAAGAATTTAAAGAACATGGTAATTAGCCATAAGAAGTTGCAATGATTTTAAAAATGATTTAATTCAAACAATTGCTGCTTAGAATGTTTATATTTTACTTTTTATTCTTGCCTGTTTTATTTTTAAGGCGAGCCTGATCCTCCAAGGAAACTTGAAGTGACTGAAATTACCAAGAACAGTGCTACATTAGGATGGCTGCCACCACTGCGTGACGGTGGTGCCAAAATTGACGGCTACATTATTTCATATCAACAAGAAGGGCAAGCTGGTGATCATTGGACCCAGTACTCTGTTGTAAAAGACCTTCACATTGTTGTTGCTGGCCTAAAAGAAGGGAAGAAATACAAATTTAGAGTGGCTGCCAGAAATGCTGTTGGAGTAAGTCTACCAAAAGAAACAGAAGGCATGTTTGAAGTCAAAGAACAACTCAGTAAGTAATTGTGATTGAATATTTTTATTGATGTCTTTTATTGAAGTCAATTTATATGGCACCGATCTTACTAATGCAACTTTGGTGGCTAATAAGATTTTAAAATACAGTATAAAAATATTTACCCCAATCAATTAAAAGCATAAACTGGCTGGCAAACAAAACCTGCATAAGTATTGTGAACTCAATTGCTCTCCTGAGAAACAAGGCTGGGAAAATAGCCAAATTTTTAAGGCTTTCTGAAAGGTAAGAATTATTGGGGCCAACCTAACCTCTGGTGATATGTTATTCCAGAGAACAGGTGCAGGTACAGAAAAGGCACATTTCCCTGGGTCCCACTAGATCAGGGGTCCCCAATCTTTGGTCCGCTGCTGGAAAGGATGGGGACCACTAACACTAAATGATAGCCTCTGATCAATGAGATCTGGAGCATACCCATCTTGCCTGACTTGATAAAAGAGGCAAAGATAATGAGAGTACAGCATTCCTTTAATCACCCTGACCCCATATCATGCAGGGCTTTATAAGTAATAATCAGCATCTTGAATTGCACCCAGAAGCCAGTCCAAGCTTGCAGAACAAAGGTGTAACAACAGCATAATGAGTTTTGTGTGCCCAGTTCTATTTTGGATCAACTGAAACTTCCAGATGTTCTGTAAGAAGAGCCCTACATAACGCTCATCTCTATATTCTGTTCAGAGGTGATCAAAACATGAGTGACTGTGTGCAGTGCCTCTTGATCCACAAATCAAGTGGATACAATTGGTGCCTCCCTGCCTTGACTCCCACCTGATCTTTGAACAGGAACCATGAATCCAGAAGAATAGCCAAATTGCGCACTGGTTCTGTCTAGAGTAGTATAACCCTATGCAGAATTAAAGATGGAAAATCATCCAATGCAGGAAGCTCTAAACCTGAAGTTACTTCATCTTGCTATGGTTGAGCTGAAGCCTGTTCATCCCCTGTGCACCCATCATAAGTCACTCCTATTATCCAGATCATGAAAATTAGCAGGAGCCTGAGATTTAGCTTAAAAAAGAGCTTTTTGCTGACATTGGTTGAAGATTTTTTTTCAGAATTACATATGTGAAATATAAAGTAGCTGAGTTGTTCATTCGTTTTATTTGCCTCAAATGACAGTTTTCCTTTGCTGAATTTTAATTGCAGTGCCACCTAAAATCCTGATGCCAGATCATATCAGTTTGAAAGCTGGACAGAAACTCAGAATTGAGGCACATGTTTACGGGAAACCTCAACCAACCTGTAAATGGATGAAAGCAGACCAAGATGTGCTTACTTCTAGTCGCCTGGCAGTGCATAAAGCAGAGGGCACTACAGTTCTTATTATTAAAGATGTAACTAGGAAAGATAGTGATTATTACAGCCTCAAAGCAGAAAACAGCTCCGGAGTAGCTACTCAGAAAATCAAAGTCACCGTCATGGGTATGCTTGATTTTCTTCTCCCGAGCTCGAGAATTTCTTACACATTTACCTTTTATGTGTTTCTCAAAATCTATACTAATTTGCACCTATATTTTTGTATCTTTCTATAGATATCCCTGGACCACCACAGCCACCATTTGAAATTTCTGATATAGATGCTGACGCCTGTAGCTTGTCATGGCACATCCCTCTTGAAGATGGTGGTAGTAACATCACTAACTACGTGGTTGAGAAGTGTGATGTTAGTCGTGGTGATTGGATAACTGCAGTAGCTTCTGTCACAAAAACAAACTGCAGACTTGGAAAACTGACCCCGGGTCAGGAATATATGTTCCGTGTTCGGGCTGAAAACCGATTTGGCATCTCTGAGCCACTTCAATCTGATAAGATGGTCGCAAGGTTTCCATTTGGTATGTCTGTCCGTTTATACCAGGGGTCCCCAAACTTTGCAGCTTTAAGGCTTTTGGACTTCAACAGCCAGCATAGCTGGCTGGAGAATTCTGGGAATTGAAGTCCACAAGTCTTAAATCTGCAAAGTTTGAAGATCTCTGATTTATACTGTTGTCCTCATTGGGATATTTGTTGGATACTGTTAGCATTATTTTTAAAAACCTATCTTCTGTTTTACTGCAGATGTTCCCAGTGAACCCAAAAATGCACGTGTTACCAAAGTAAACAAGGATTGCATTTTTGTAGCATGGGATAAGCCAGACAGTGATGGAGGCAGTCCAATAACTGGCTATCTCATTGAACGTAAAGAAAGGAACAGTTTGCTGTGGGTCAAGGCCAATGATACCCTTGTGCGGTCCACGGAGTATCCATGTGCAAACCTAATTGAAGGGCTAGAATACACATTTAGGATCTATGCTCTGAACAAAGCAGGTGCAAGCAAGCCTAGCAAACCAACGGATTACGTGACTGCAAGAACACCAATTGGTAAGTTAAACATTTTGTACATATTTCACTATAGTGTACTAATGTAAATTGTTAGTATTAATGCTGAATCTTGTTCCAAAAATTTATAACATCAAATATATTCAATACCTCAAAAGTTTCAAAAGGAGAGTCAAGCATTTGTTCTACTCATGGATTTTATGTTTTCTAGATCATGCCCACAGCTTGTTTTGTCTTTGTTCTCTAGGTTTTATAAGTCTCGTTAAAATAATGCCATGTTAAAATAGAGTCTAAACTACATGGAGGCTAAAATATGCAAGTTACATGGAAGCTAAACTTGATCCCATTTGTTATTTTAGATCCACCTGGTAAACCTGAAGTTATTGATGTGACAAAGCATACTGTGTCTCTTATCTGGGCAAGACCAAAACATGATGGCGGTAGCAAAATAATTGGATACTATGTTGAAGCCTGTAAGCTGCCAAGTGCTAAATGGGTCCGGTGCAATTCTACTCCCCATCAGATCCCTCAAGAAGAGTACACCGCAACTGATTTGGAGGAAAATGCACAGTATCAATTCAGAGCAATAGCAAAAACAGCAGTAAACATTAGTGCCCCTTCTGAACCTTCAGATCCAATCACTGTTCATGCAGAAAATGGTAAGGCTTATTACCATTCAGTTTATTACCTAATATTAGAGCTGAGCTTCATACTTCTCGCAAAGTAGTCTTCAACATTCTTTCTTTCTTTCTCTTTAACTTTTCAGTACCACCAAAGATAGAGCTTGGAGTAGGTATGAAAGCCTTACTTATAGCAAAGGCTGGAACCAATGTTTGCCTGGAAGCAAATGTCTATGGCAAACCTATGCCAACTATTACTTGGAAGAAAGATGGGGAACTTCTAAAACCAGTGGAAGGAATTAAGATCACCACCAAGAGAAACCTGTCTACTGTGGAGCTCTTCAGTGTCATTAGAAAGCAGACAGGAGATTATACTATTACTGCTGAGAATGCAAGTGGTTCCAAGTCAGCAACTATAAAGCTTAAAGTGTTAGGTAAGTTAAGGATGAATGAGAACTGGGCTATCTATTGCGTTAAGTGATGGATCTAGAATTTCACTGTCGAACAATTGTATTTTCCAGACAAACCTGGTCCTCCAGCTTCAGTGAAGATTACAAATATGTATGTAGATCGAGCCATGCTCTCTTGGGAACCTCCTCTTGAAGATGGGGGGTCAGACATTACAAATTACATTGTTGACAAACGTGAAACGAGTAGGCCCAACTGGGCTCAAGTCACTGCAAATGTCCCAATCACCAGCTGCAGTGTTGAGAAGCTGATTGAAGGACACGAGTACCAATTTCGCATTTCTGCTGAGAACAAATACGGAGTAGGTGATCCGATCTTAACTGAAAACGCAGTGGCTAAAAACCCATATGGTAAGCACATCTTAGTAACTCCTTCAGTCTGATTGCTACTGAGTTATAGCTTAACAACTGCTTAAGTGCACTTCAAATATTTATTTTTAGATGTACCCGGGCCTTGTGATCCACCAATAATTAGTAATATAACAAAGGACTTCATGACTGTGAGCTGGAAACCACCTGCTGATGATGGTGGCTCCCCTATAACTGGATATATTGTTGAGAAACGTGAAACAAAAGCTCTTAACTGGACAAAAGTAAATAGAAAGCCAGTCATTGAAAGAACGATAAAGGCCACTGGACTCCAAGAAGGAACAGAATATGAATATAGAGTAATTGCCTTCAATAAAGCTGGGCCAGGCAAACCGAGTGGAGCATCTAAGGCAGCATATGCTCGTGATCCTCAGTGTAAGTTGACAGGTGCACCCACACATTATTTTTTTATGGCTATGTCCAGATGTTTCTTCCATATATAACTGTGCTTTTGTTTTTATTCCCAGATCCTCCTGGGCCCCCAGCATTCCCAAAAGTTGTTGATACTACACGTAGCTCTATCAGCCTGTCTTGGAGCAAACCAGCATATGATGGTGGAAGCCCTATTATTGGCTACCTTGTTGAAGTAAAACGAGTTGACACAGAAAACTGGGTCCGATGCAATTTGCCAAAGAATTTGCCCGATACACATTATGTAGTAACTGGACTTACAGAGAACACAGAATATCAGTTCCGCATTTATGCGGTCAATAAGATTGGCTACAGTGACCCAAGTGATGTACCCGACAAGCACCTTGCCAAGGATATTCTAAGTGAGTACTTTGAAAAGAAACTGAATTGGTAATTTTAATCCAGGGCGAGAGGTTCAATTTGTGAATTCATGTGAACCTGTTATAGAAACCCTTGTCTTTTAGTTCTCAACAATGATGAAACAATCCACATCTCTGTTCCTAAAAATCTTGTTTAATATAAAACTATCTACTTTGCATGCCAACCATAATAATATCATTATTTTTCCTTACTGAAAACATTGTTCACCCTTCTACTTTAAGAAAACATTTTTTTTCTCTCTTTCTGATTGTTACTCGAAAGATATATTTCCAAGAACCAGTTTGGACAAGTGGTTAAAAAACTAAGCTAAAAACCAGGAGACTGTGAGTTCTAGTCCCACTTTAGGCATGAAAGCCAGTTGGATGACCTTGGGCTAATCTCTCTCAGCTCAACTCACCTCTTGTGGGGAAAATAGGAAGAGGAAGAAGTATTAGCTATGTTCGCCACCCTGAGTTATTTATAAAAATAATGAAGGTGGGATTAAAAAAAAATGTATTCCTCATGGGAAATACATAGACAGGAACAGTACAGTATGTGTACATTCCAATTTGATTGGAAGCCTGGAGTGACAAGAGCTATGCTTAATTCAAGATTCCCTACAGAAGGAAGTAAGAAATAGAATATAAAATAGCAATAGCACCTAGGCTTATATACTGCTTCATAGTGCTTTACAGCACTGTCTCAGCAGTTTACAAATGTCAGCATATTGCCCCAGACAATATGGGTCCTCATATCCTCATTTTACTGATCTCAGGATAGAAGACTAAGTCAAGCTTGAGCCAGTCAGGATTGAACTCTTGGCTATGGGCAGAGTCAGGCTGCAATACTGCAGTTTAACCACTCACCATAATGCGAGAAGCTTCTCTCGCTTTGGTTAAATAGCATGCTGTCTGAAACTTTGAAGCAAAGTCTGAAAGACCTTTTAGAAGAATTTTCTCTTTGTACTTCCTAACCATCATTTTCCTATTTTTAATTCGCCTTACCTTGTTCATTTTATATTTTCCAATCTTCATTCAAACGATATATATATTTTTTTAATCTTCTATTTGAAATTCAGTTCCACCTGAAGGAGAACTTGATGCTGAATTGAGGAAAGTTCTAGTATTACGTGCTGGAGTCACAATGAGGATTTATGTGCCAGTAAGAGGACGACCACCTCCAAAGATTTTTTGGACTAAAGTGGATGCCAACATAAGAGACCGACCAGGAATGGACATCAAATCAACTGATTTTGATACTTTCCTGCGTTGTGAAAATGTCAATAAATACGATGCTGGGAAATATGTCTTGAATTTAGAGAACAGCTGTGGCAAAAAGTCATATACCATTGTAGTCAAAGTGCTTGGTGAGTGCCAATCTCTACCTGTTTATCTGTCTGAATGCATGCATCTTTTCAAAACCCAATAGTTTCAAAGTCGCAAATTCTTCTGACTTTATATGCAAAAGCATTGTATATTTTAGTCAATAATTGTTGTTGTTCACTTGTTTTAATGCAGATACTCCTGGTCCCCCTATTAATCTCATTGTAAAAGAAGCATCTAAAGATTCCGCTTTCATCTCATGGGAGCCTCCTCTAATAGATGGTGGCAGCCCAGTGAAAAACTACGTGGTTGAAAAGCGTGATGCAGAAAGAAAATCATGGTCTACAGTGGCTACCGAATGTCCAAAAACTAGTTTCAGGATTTCTAACTTAGAAGAAGGCAAATCCTATTTCTTCAGAGTTTTTGCTGAAAATGAATATGGCATAGGTGACCCTTGTGAAACTCGCGATGCTGTCAAAGCTTCAGGTAAGATCATTCTTCTCTTCCCCAATTATGAAAAGTCTCTTGTCTCTTAAAGTTTCCGATTTTATTTAGAGCCTTTTTTAATACATATATTTCTTGTTTCAATCAGAAACACCTGGACCTGTTGTGGACTTGAAAGCTCCACAGGTCACAAAGTCATCTTGCAATTTAATTTGGAAAAAGCCTATAAGTGATGGCGGAAGTCGTATTAATGCATATATTGTTGAGCTCATGACTGGTGAAAACCAGTGGCAAGAAGTTATGAGATCAATGAATCTTCACTATTCATCAAAAGACTTGAAAGAAGGAAAAGAATATCTTTTCAGAGTGAGAGCACAGAATGAAGCTGGGTACGGGACACCAAATGAAATTACTGTGCTGGCAAGAGATGATATTGGTGAGTAGATATCTACAGCCATTTGTTTATTGTACATATGGTGCTTGTGAGCCTTGTGTTCAGTGAAAAAAAACCCTTTCATGCCAATAAAATTCCTTGTGTGTCCAATCACACTTGGCCAATAAAGAATTCTATTCTATTCTATTCTATTCTATATGTTTTACAGCAAAAATAACAAAACTATAGAGAATTCCTCCTTTTCACTTATTTATTGAAGAACAAAAGGGAGCTGTGTGGTGGCCTAGATGTGGAGCTCTCACCTCACAACCAGGAGGCTATGAGTTTGAACCTAGATAACTGTAGATATTTCTCTCTTTAGGCACAAAGAGAAAATATCTGCTGTGAACTGTAAATAGGCGTCAGAAAGGGCATCCGACCAGTAAACGCTTAGCTCCTGACTCCACTCCGATGCAAGGGACTGAAGGGTTGTTAAAAGAAAAAACAAATAAAGAACAAACAGGAAAGGAAGTTATTCTATTGTCTGAACTAAACTTGTAATTATTTGCCTTCTTTGGTTTATAGTGGCACCTGATCTTGATTTAAGAGACCTCCCAGGCTTGTGCTATTTGGCTAGAGAAGGAAGCTCTTTCCGTCTGAAAATTCCAATTAAAGGGAAGCCAGCACCAACCGTGACATGGAAGAAAGGAGAAGATCTTCCTCTAACACAGACGGGAAGAGTGGCCTTTGAAGCTACAGCAGTTAACACTACACTCCTTGTTCGTGACTGCCATAAAGGTGATGCTGGAAAATACACAATTACACTGAAGAATGTTGCTGGTAGTAAAGAAGGCACAATTTCTGTAAAAGTGGTTGGCAAACCTGGAATTCCAACAGGCCCTGTGAAATTTGAAGAAGTTACAGCCGACGCCATGACATTAAAATGGGGTCCTCCCAAAGATGATGGCGGGTCAGAAATCACAAACTACATCCTTGAGAAGAGAGACAATGTGAACAATAAATGGGTGACCTGTGTCTCGGCTGTGCAGAAAACTACCTTTAGAGTTACAAGGCTACATGAAGGCTCTGAATATTCCTTCAGAATCAGTGCTGAAAATAAATATGGTGTAGGTGAAGGTCTAATATCTGGATCTGTAGTTGCAAGGCATCCATTTGGTAAGTAATAGAGTTGCTCTGTAGTCATTTATAGGCGGGTGGCGCTTCCGCTGCATCTTTGTGTGATTGAGTCTAATTTTTCACATTTTCTAGATGTTCCTGATGCTCCTCCACCACCCAAAATTGTTGAGGTTAGGCATGATTCTGCATCTCTGACATGGACAGACCCTAAAAAGACTGGTGGCTCACCAATAACAGGTATAGCTTTTGAGATACATTTTATTTAAACTTTCCCCAAAGTTTAGTCCCTGAGATACATTTTAATCAACTCACCTTTTCCCTCTTCATAGTTTTGAGCACACTAGGTAACTGAAAAAAACCAAAATGCTGGCAACGTATAACAATACTACTTACTCATATTTAGAACGCAAAATGATTTCATCAGATTCTGCATCATTTTAAATGTATTTATTTAAATGATTGAAATGTAAATAAATGCATACAACATGCAAGTAAGAACTTGCCAGGTAATTTATGGTAATGAGACAGATATTTTAGAGGAAAATTAAGAAAGTTTATCCAGAATTTTACATGCAAATGACTAAACTGCCTAAAGATTAGAAATTTAAAGGATGCTATAAGAAAAATACTGACTTTTGTCAGTTCATTGGTACTTATACTATTACAATAATAAGCAATGTTTGTTTGTTTCTCAATAGGCTACCACCTTGAATTCAAAGAAAGAAACAGCATTTTGTGGAAGCGAGCAAATAAGACTCCTCTAAGAATGAAAGACTTCAGAGTGACAGGATTAACTGAAGGCTTAGAATATGAATTCAGAGTAATGGCGATCAATTTGGCTGGAGTAGGTAAACCAAGTCTGCCATCTGAACCAGTTGTGGCACTTGATCCTATTGGTAAGTCATCAGGAGAATAAAAAGGAAAATTCTGAAATATGAAATAACTTTTGTTTGATCACTATTTATTATTTTCTCTTCTAGATCCC
>JANHFM010002743.1:46076-67082 GCA_032468115.1 Grayia smithii | reverse complement strand
CTGTCTGTCTGTCTGTCTGTCTGTCTGTCTGTCTATCTATCTATCTATCTATCTATCTATCTATCTATCTATCTCTTTAGAAATGGTAATATCCATGTTGCTACTCCTGTATTCTGTTGCTATTATTTTCAGATCCTCCTGGGAAACCTGAAGCTATCAGTATAACTCGAAACTCAGTAACTTTGGTCTGGACAGAACCAAAATACGATGGTGGACACAAATTAATTGGCTACATAGTGGAGAAACGTGACCTACCTTCCAAAACCTGGATGAAAGCAAATCATGTCAATGTTCCTGACTGTGCATTTACAGTAACTGATCTTTATGAAGGCTCAAAATATGACTTCAGAATTAGAGCAAAGAATACTGCTGGAGCCATTAGCCCACCATCTGAACCTACAGGAGCCATTACATGCAAGGATGAGTATGGTATGTTTTCCATTTATACATATATATATGGCATCTTATTCAATTAATTTTAAAGATGTTCTTGTCCTCCTCATTTCCTGAACTTTTTTGTTACAGAGGCACCAACTATTGTTATTGATCCAACTATCAAGGATGGCCTAATTGTGAAAGCAGGAGACACCATTGCAATGTCTGCTATAAGTATTCTAGGCAAACCACTTCCAACTTCAGTCTGGTCAAAAGCAGGAAAAGACTTTAAGCCTTCAGAGACTGTTCATATTGAATCAACACCAACTTCTTCTGCCCTTACTATCAAGTATGCTGCCAGAAAAGATTCGGGTGAATATACAATCACTGCAACTAATCCTTTTGGTACTAAAGAAGAACATGTGCATGTGAAAGTTTTAGATGTACCAGGTCCCCCTGGACCAATTGAAGTCAGTAATGTCTCTGCTGAAAAAGCTACTCTCACATGGACTCCTCCTACAGAAGATGGTGGATCCCCAATCAAGTCTTATGTGCTTGAAAAGAGAGAAACTAGTCGATTGCTATGGACTCAGGTTGCTGAAGACATCCAGTCTTGTAGACACGTTGTTTCTAAACTTATTCAAGGAAATGAATACCTATTCCGTGTCTCAGCTGTGAACCAGTATGGCAGAGGAGAACCATCTCAATCAGAGCCAGTTAAAATGGTGGACAGATTTGGTAAGCAAAACTGGCCAATAAGTTATATAATAAATTTACTGCAGTCTGTATAAAAATGTTAGTATTTTTCAACATCTTTTTTTTCCCTTCCCTAGGCCCTCCTGGTCCTCCTGGCAAACCAGAAATATCAAATGTAACCAAAAATGCTGTGACAGTGAGCTGGAAGAGGCCAATAGATGATGGTGGCAGTGAGATAACAGGTTACCATCTGGAAAGAAGAGAAAAGAAAGGTGTGAGATGGATTAGAGTTTCAAAGAAACCGGTGTCAGACCTTAGATGCAAAGTAACTGGACTACTAGAAGGAAATGAATACGAATTCCGGGTCAGCGCAGAAAACAGAGCAGGAATTGGACCACCAAGTGATATTTCTCAACCAGTGCTAACTAAAGATGCTGCATGTTAGTACAATTCTTGTACTTTGAAAAATTCTTCCATCCTCACTGCATTAATAGCACCATTGCCTAAAAAGTGTTTCTAATCAAAGCTCCTTTTTTTTTTTTCATTATTATAGATCCACCAGGACCTCCAGCAAATCCACGAGTAACCGATACGACAAAAACAAGTGCTAGCCTAGCATGGGGAAAACCTCATTATGATGGTGGACTTGATATCATTGGCTACATTGTGGAACACCAAAAAGAAGGAGAAGAAGCATGGGTGAAAGATACCACAGGAACCGCTCTAAGAATCACAGAATTTGTGGTTGCTAATCTCCACCCAGGAGCCAAATACAATTTCAGAATAAGTGCTATCAATGCTGTTGGTGTGGGCGAACCAGCATTAATTCCAAATGTTGAAATCAGAGAACGTGAAGTGGCTCCTGATTTTGAATTAGATGCTGAACTGAGAAAAACTCTTGTGGTCAGAGCTGGATTGAGCATTAGGGTATTTGTTCCAATTAAAGGACGCCCAACTCCTGAAATTACATGGACCAAAGATGACATCCCACTTAAAGCACGGGCCAATATTGAAAATACAGATTCATTCACCCTCCTCATTGTCACAGAATGTAATAGATACGATGCAGGAAAGTATCTGATGACCCTTGAAAATGCTGCTGGCAAAAAGACTGGCTTTGTAAATGTAAAAGTTTTGGATACACCAGGGCCACCAATAAATCTGAAGCCCCGAGACATATCCAAAGATACCATTACTCTCCAATGGGATATGCCTCTAATTGATGGAGGTTCACGTATAACAAATTATATAGTAGAAAAACGTGAATCAACGCGTAAGTCGTATTCAACTATCACAACCAAGTGCTCCAAATGTTCCCTTAGGATTCCTGGTTTGGCTGAAGGCTGTGAATATTACTTCAGAGTATTTGCTGAAAATGAATTTGGAATTGGTGAACCTGCTGAAACTCCTGAACCTGTAAGAGCATCAGAAGCACCATCGCCTCCAGACAGCCTTAACATTATGGATATCACAAGGAACTCAGTCAGCCTTGCTTGGCCAAAACCAGAACATGACGGTGGTAGCAAGATTACTGGCTACGTAATTGAAGCACAGAAAAAGGGCTCAACTCAGTGGACACACATCACTACGGTGAAAACATTAGAATGTGTGGTAAAGAATCTAACTGAAAACGAAGAATATACTTTCCAGGTTATGGCAGTTAACAGTGCTGGAAGAAGCGATCCAAGAGAAAGCAGGCCAGTTGTTGTTAAAGAACAAATGATGCTTCCTGAGTTTGATTTGCGTGGTATCTATCAGAAAACAGTAATTGCTAGAGCTGGTGACAATATCAAAGTTGAGATTCCTGTTCTTGGTCGCCCCAGGCCAACTATCACCTGGAAAAAGGAAGATCAATTGCTCAAGCAAACACAAAGGATCAACTATGAAAATACGGCTACTGCAACCATTTTGAACATTAATGAATGCACGAGAAATGACGGTGGCAGATATCCAGTCTCTGCTAAAAACATTGTTGGTGAAGTTAGTGATGTTATAACTGTTCACGTGCATGATGTTCCTGGACCACCCACTGGCCCAATTAAATTTGAAGAAGTTTCATCTGATTTTGTCACCTTTTCATGGGAACCTCCACTAAATGATGGAGGGGTTCCAATTAGCAACTATGTTGTAGAAATGCGCAAAACTGACAGTACCTCCTGGGCTGAGTTAGCAACCACCGTCATACGTACCACCTACAAAGCAGCTCATCTGACTACTGGAACTGAGTACCAATTCCGTGTTAAAGCTCAGAACAGATACGGCTCAGGTCCGGCTATCAGCTCAGAGAATGTAATTGCTAGCTATCCTTTTAAAGTTCCTGGACCTCCAGGCACTCCTCAAGTCATTGCAGTCACAAAAGATTCCATCAGCATTAGCTGGCACGAACCCCTTACAGACGGTGGAAGTCCAATTCTGGGATATCACATTGAAAGAAAAGAGAGGAATAGCATTCTTTGGCAAACCATCAGCAAAGCCTTAATTTCGGGCAATACCTTCAAATCAAGTGGGCTGATGGATGGCATTGCATATGAATTCAGAGTCATTGCAGAAAACCTGGCAGGTAAAAGTAAACCAAGCAAGCCATCTGAGCCAACCCTTGCTCTCGATCCTATTGATCCCCCTGGAAAGCCAATTCCTCTAAACATCACAAGACATGCAGTAGCACTAAAGTGGAAAAAACCTGAATATAATGGAGGCTTTAAGATAACTGGCTACACAGTTGAAAAAAGAGATCTTCCAAATGGCCGATGGCTAAAAGCAAACTTTAGCAATATATTAGAAACCGAATTCACTGTGAGTGGACTTACCGAAGATGCTGCTTATGAATTCCGTGTCATCGCTAGAAATGCTGCTGGTGCCGTTAGCCAGCCTTCTGAGCCATCAGATGCAATAACATGCAGAGATGAAATCGAGGCACCAAGAATAATGGTTGATGCTAAATACAAAGATACTCTAGTAGTAAAAGCAGGTGAAATTTTCAAACTTGAAGCAGATGTTGCAGGCCGACCTCCGCCAACTTTAACATGGACAAAACAAGACAAGGAACTTGAGGATACAGCAAAATTGGAAATTAAAATAGCAGATTTCTCTACCATTGTTACCAATAAGGACTCCACAAGACGGGATGGTGGTGCATATATGCTTACAGCATCCAATCCAGGCGGCTTTGCGAAGCACATTTTCAATGTCAAAGTTCTAGACAGACCTGGTCCCCCACAAGGACCTTTGGCGGTGTCTGATGTTACCATAGACAAATGTGTCCTGTCATGGCTTCCACCTTTAGATGATGGAGGTGCCAGTATTGACCACTATGTTGTTGAAAAACGTGAAACAAGTAGATTGGCGTGGACATCTGTAGCCACAGAAGTTCCGGTAACAAAACTGAAGGTCACAAAGCTATTGAAAGGCAATGAATATGTGTTCCGAGTAATGGCTGTTAATAAATACGGAGTTGGTGAAGCTCTAGAATCAGAGCCTGTCCTAGCAGTGAATCCTTATGTAGTACCCGATCCTCCCAAGACACCTGAAGTTACAACTATTACCAAAGATTCTATGATTGTAAGTTGGGGACATCCCGATTCGGATGGAGGAAGTCCTATAACCAATTACATTGTAGAACGTCGTGACAGAGCTGGATTACGCTGGGTGAAATGTAATAAGCGAGTTGTGACAGATTTGCGTTACAAAGTTTCTGGACTCACAGAAGGCCA
Source organism: Grayia smithii (assembly GCA_032468115.1). NCBI lineage: Eukaryota > Metazoa > Chordata > Lepidosauria > Squamata > Grayiidae > Grayia > Grayia smithii. Next base: position 62,301 of record JANHFM010002743.1, on the reverse strand, counting down.
TGAGTATGAATACCGAATAAAGGCTGAAAATGCTGCTGGTGTAAGTGAACCAAGTCCTAGTAGTCCATTCTACAAAGCTTGTGACACTCTTTTCAAACCTGGTCCACCTGGTAATCCCCGTGTCTTAGATACAAGCAAGTCATCAATTACAATTGCTTGGAATAAACCATTATATGATGGTGGCTCAGAAATTACTGGCTACATGGTTGAAACAGCATTACCTGATGAAGATGAATGGAAAATTGTAACACCACCAGCAGGACTCAAGGCCACATCTTTTACCATCACTAATCTAAAGGAAAACCAGGAGTATAAAATCAGAATTTTTGCCATGAATTCTGAAGGCATTGGTGAGCCTGCTAATGTTCCTGGGACACCAAAAGCTGAAGAACGAATGCTTCCCCCTGAGATTGAACTGGATGCAGAACTGCGTAAAATTGTGACTCTTCGAGCTTGTTGTACTTTGAGACTTTTTGTTCCGATTAAAGGAAGACCAGCACCTGAAGTAAAATGGTCACGAGAACATGGAGAATCTTTAGACAAAGCCACAATTGAATCCACAAGTTCTTACACTTTACTTACGGTTGGAAATGTGAATAGATTTGACAGTGGCAAATATATATTGACTATAGAAAACAGTTCAGGTAGCAAATCAGCATTTGTAATTGTAAGAGTCCTTGATACACCTGGTGCCCCACAGAACCTGAAAATAAAAGAGATCACCATGTCATCTGTCACACTCACCTGGGAACCTCCCCTCATAGATGGTGGCTCTAAAATAAAGAATTATATTGTTGAAAAGCGTGAAGCAACAAGAAAGGCATACTCTACTGTTATAGCCAATTGCCACAAGACCACCTGGAAAGTGGACATGCTACAAGAAGGTTGCAGCTATTACTTCAGAGTTCTAGCTGAAAATGAATATGGAATAGGTCTTCCTGTTGAAACATCAGAATCAGTTAAAGTATCTGAGAGGCCTCTACCTCCAGGAAAAATAACTTTGTTAGATGTGACAAGAAACAGTGTGTCTTTGAGTTGGGAAAAACCTGAGCATGATGGAGGAAGCAGAATTTTAGGCTACATTGTAGAAATGCAAAGCAAAGGCAGTGACAGGTGGGCCACTTGTGCCACTGTTAAAGTTACTGAAGCTACTATAAAAGGATTGATCCAAGGAGAGGAATATTCCTTCCGTGTTTCAGCACAAAACGAAAAAGGAATCAGTGATCCTCGGCAACTCAGTGTACCTGTCATTGCAAAAGATCTTGTGATACCTCCAGCGTTCAAACTCTTGTTTACCACATTCAGTGTACTAGCAGGTGAAGACTTAAAGGTTGATGTTCCTTTTGTTGGTCGACCGAAACCAACTGTAACATGGCTTAAGGATAATGTGCCACTAAGGCAAACTACTAGGGTAAATGAAGAAAATACAGAAAACAACACAGTGCTAACTATAAAGGAAGCATGTAAAGAAGATGTCGGACAATATTTGGTAAAACTTACAAATTCTGCAGGTGAAGCAACCGAAATTCTTAGTATTATTGTCCTCGATAAGCCAGGCCCACCCACTGGACCGGTGAAGATGGATGAAATAACTGCAGATAGTATTACCATTTCTTGGGAGCCACCCAAATATGATGGTGGCAGTTCCATCAACAATTACATTGTAGAAAAACGTGATACGTCTACTACTGCTTGGCAGATTGTTTCGGCAACTGTTGCACGAACAACTCTAAAAGTGAGTAGATTAAAGACTGGAAGCGAATATCAATTCAGAATTGCTGCTGAAAACAGATATGGAAAGAGTACATATCTCACATCAGAGCCTGTGGTTGCCCAATATCCCTACAAACTACCTGGCCCACCTGGAACCCCACACGTACCTGAAGTCTCCAGAGATACTATGATGGTACATTGGAATGAGCCAGTCAGTGATGGTGGCAGCCGAATTATTGGCTATCATTTGGAGCGCAAAGAAAGAAACAGCATACTATGGGTTAAGTTGAACAAAACAGCAATTCCTGACACTAAATTTAAAACAACTGGACTTGAAGAGGGACTTGAATATGAATTCAGAGTTTATGCAGAAAATATTGTTGGTATTGGAAAGGCAAGCAAATGTTCAGAATGTTACACAGCTCATGATCCTTGTGATCCTCCCGGCCGTCCAGAACCGATAATTGTCACAAGAAATTCTGTTACTCTTCAATGGAAGAAACCAGAGTATGATGGCGGAAGCAAGATCACAGGCTACATTGTAGAAAAGAAAGAATTACCGGAAGGCCGCTGGATGAAAGCAAGTTTTACTAATGTAATTGAGACTCAATTTGCAGTAACTGGCCTGGTTGAGAATCAAAGGTATGAGTTCCGTGTGATTGCACGTAATGCAGCAGGTGTTTTCAGTGAGCCCTCTGAAAGTTCAGGGGCTATCACAGTGAGAGATGAAGTAGAACCACCTCGCATAAGTATGGACCCCAAATTTAAAGAAACACTTACAATACATGCGACCGAATCATTTAAGATTGACGCGGATGTTTATGGCAAACCACTGCCTTCTATTCAGTGGCTGAAAGGTGACAAGGAACTAACGAACACAGCACGTTTGGATATAAAAAGTACTGACTTTGCCACAAGCCTAAGCGTGAAGGAAGCTATTCGTATTGACAGTGGACATTATATATTGTTGGCGAAGAATGTTGCAGGTGAAAAAACTGCTTCTGTTCATGTTAAAGTCCTTGACAGACCTGGGCCACCTGAAGGGCCTGTTGTTGTAACAGGGACAACTGCTGAAAAATGTGTGCTATCATGGAAGCCCCCACTGCAGGATGGAGGCAGTGACATTTCACATTATGTTGTTGAAAGAAGAGAAACAAGTCGCTTAGTTTGGACTTTAGTTGATGCCAACGTGCAAACTCTTAGTTGCAAAGTTACTAAACTCTTGGAAGGCAATGAATATATCTTCCGTATCATGGCTGTCAATAAATATGGGGTTGGCGAACCTCTTGAATCTGAGCCTGTACTTGCAAAAAATCCTTTTGTGGTACCACTTCCACCAAAGGCTCCAGAGGTTTCAGCTGTTACCAAGGATTCTATGATTGTTGTATGGGATAGACCAGCTTCTGATGGAGGCAGTGAAATTTTGGGTTATGTGCTAGAAAAACGTGACAAAGAAGGCATTCGGTGGACAAGATGTAACAAGCGTTTGATCAGTGAACTACGATATCGAGTCACAGGACTTCTGGAAAATCATGACTATGAATATAGAGTCTCCGCTGAAAATGCAGCTGGTCTCAGTGAGCCCAGTCCACCTTCTATCTACTATAAAGCTTGTGACCCTATATATAAACCAGGTCCACCAAATAACCCCAAAGCAATAGATGTTACAAGATCTTCAGTTTTCCTTTCTTGGGGTAAACCCATCTATGACGGTGGCTCTGAAATTCAAGGATACATTGTTGAAGCATGTGATGTAAGTGTTGGTGACTGGGCTATTTGTACACCACCAACTGGAATCAAGAAAACAAATATGGAAGTAGAAAAATTGTTGGAAAAACATGAATACAAATTCCGAATTTGTGCTGTTAATAAAGCAGGAGTAGGAGAGCATGCTGATGTTCCTGGAACCATCCTTGTTGAAGAAAAATTGGAAGCGCCAGATCTTGACCTTGACTTAGAACTGAGAAAAGTGATCAATGTAAGAGCTGGTGGTTCATTAAGATTATTTGTTCCTATCAGAGGCCGCCCAACACCTGAAGTAAAATGGAGTAAAGTAGATGGTGATATCAGAGAAGCAGCTATTATTGACAGTACCAGCAGCTTCACCTCACTTGTTCTTGATAATATGAATAGATTTGACTCTGGAAAATACACTCTTACTTTAGAAAATAGTAGTGGAACAAAATCTGCCTTTGTCAGTGTAAGAGTCTTGGATACTCCAGGTCCTCCTGTTAACCTGAAAATCAAGGAAATTACCAAAGACTCTGTTACAATTTCATGGGAGCCTCCAGTGATAGATGGTGGAGCTAAAGTTAAAAATTATATTATTGAAAAGCGTGAAGCCACAAGAAAATCCTATGCAGCTGTTGTAACAAACTGCCATAAAACATCCTGGAAAATTGATCAGCTCCAAGAGGGTTGTTATTATTACTTCAGAGTTTCTGGAGAGAATGAATTTGGAATTGGCCTGCCTGCTGAAACAAGTGACCCAGTTAAGGTGGCTGAAGTTCCTCAACCTCCAGGAAAAATAACAGTGGATGATGTTACGAGAAACAGTGTTTCATTGAGCTGGGCAAAGCCTGAACATGATGGTGGAAGTAAAATCTTACAGTACATTGTAGAAATGCAAGTGAAGGGTAGTGATAAATGGTCAGAGTGCACCCGTGTTAAAGTTCTTGAAGCAGTTGTTACTAATCTAACCCAAGGAGAAGATTATCTCTTCAGAGTAATGGCTGTAAATGAAAAGGGCAGGAGTGATCCACGATCTCTTGCAGTACCAATAACCGCTAAAGATCTTGTTATTGAACCAGATGTCAGACCAGCATTCCACAGTTACAGTGTACAAGTAGGACATGATCTAAAGATTGAAATACCAATATTTGGTCGACCTAAACCTACTGTTTCTTGGACCAAAGATGGCATTCCATTAAAACAGACAACTAGAGTAAATGTAATTGATTCACCTAATCTTACAGTTATAAATATTAAAGAAACAAACAAAGAGGACAATGGAATATATGAAATTGCAGTTGCTAATGTGGTGGGACAAAAATCTGCATCTATTGAAATTATAACACTCGATAAACCAGATCCTCCTAAAGGCCCAGTTAAATTTGAAGATATTAGTGCTGAAAGTATCACAATATCATGGAATCCTCCAGTATATACAGGTGGTTGCCAGGTTACTAATTATATTGTTCATAAGAGAGATACAACCACGACTTCATGGGAAGTAGTTTCAGCTACTGTTGCAAGAATAACTCTGAAGGTGACTAAGCTGAAAACTGGTTCCGAATATCAATTTAGAATATTTGCAGAAAATAGATATGGGCAGAGCTTTGCCCTGGAATCAGAACCAGTTGTTGCTCAATATCCCTACAAAGAACCAGGTCCTCCTGGAACACCATTTGTGACAATAGCTACAAAAGACTCTATGATTGTGCAATGGCATGAACCAATCAATGACGGTGGAAGTAGAGTTCTAGGTTATCATCTTGAACGAAAGGAAAGAAACAGCATTCTGTGGACAAAAGTAAACAAAACTATTATTCAAGATACACATTATAAAACATCTAATCTCGAAGAAAACATTGAGTATGAATTTAGAGTTTCTGCAGAAAATATTGTTGGTGTAGGCAAAGCAAGCAAAGTTTCAGAATGCTATGTAGCACGTGATGCCTGTGACCCACCAGGTTGTCCTGAAGCTATTGTTGTTACAAGAAGTGCCATCACTCTGCAGTGGACCAAGCCAGAATATGATGGTGGCAGCAAAATAACAGGCTATGTAGTAGAAAAACGAGACTTACCTGATGGTCGTTGGATGAAAGCAAGCTTTACCAATATCACTGAAACTCAGTTTACTGTGACAGGTCTTACTGAAGACCAACGATATGAATTTAGAGTCATTGCAAGGAATGCTGCTGGAGCAGTAAGCAAACCTTCTGACAGCACAGGACCTATAACAGCAAAAGACGAAGTTGAACTTCCAAGAATTTCAATGGATCCAAAATACAAAGATGCAATTGTTGTAAATGCTGGTGAAACTTTCAAACTTGAAGCTGACGTACATGGAAAACCAATTCCTACTATTATGTGGTTGAAAGGAGATAAAGTCCTTGAAGATACTGCCCGATATGAAATAAGGAATACAGACTTCAAAGCTCTGATTACTGTGAAAGATGCTATACGTGTTGATGGTGGACAGTTTATTCTGCAGGCAACCAATGTTGCAGGAACAAAATCAGTACCTGTAACAGTAAAAGTACTAGATAGGCCAGGGCCCCCAGAGAGTATTCAGATTTCTGGAGTTACTTCTGAAAAGTGTTCCTTAGCATGGGCTCCACCAATTCATGATGGTGGCAGTGATATTTCCCACTACATCATTGAGAAGAGAGAAACTAGTCGTCTTGCTTGGACAGTTGTTGCATCCGATGCTGTAGCGACAATGCTAAAGGTTACAAAACTTCTGGAAGGCAATGAGTATATATTCCGCATAATGGCAGTTAATAAATATGGAGTTGGCGAGCCTTTGGAATCTGCACCCGTACTTATGAAAAACCCATTTGTTGTTCCTGGTCCACCAACATACCTTGAAGTTACCAATGTTACAAAGGATTCTATGACAGTCTCCTGGCATCGTCCAGATAGCGATGGTGGCAGTGAAATCATTAGCTACATTGTAGAAAAAAGAGATAGAGCTGGTATTAGATGGGTGAAATGTAATAAACGTCGAATTACAGATTTACGATTAAGAGTCACAGGACTAAATGAAGATCATGAATATGAATTTAGAGTATCTGCTGAAAATATAGCTGGAATTGGTGAACCAAGTCAAGTTACTCCATACTGGAAAGCACATGATCCTACGTTCAAGCCTGGTCCACCCACTAATGCCCATGTTGTTGATACAACCAAGAATTCAATCACAGCTGCATGGGGGAAACCTATTTATGATGGTGGCTGTGAAATCCTGGGATATATTGTAGAAATCTGTAAAGCTGATGAAGAAGAATGGGCAATGGTTACTCCACAGACTGGCCTGAGAGTAAATCGTTTCGAGATCAAAAAACTCATAGAACATCAAGAATACAAGCTAAGGGTGTGTGCTCTCAACAAAATTGGAGTAGGTGAGCCTGCAGCAATTCCTGGTACAATTAAACCAGAAGATAAACTTGAAGCTCCTGAACTTGATATAGACTCAGAATTAAGGAAGGGAATTGTCGTCAGAGCTGGTAGCTCTGTCAGGATCAATATACCATTTAAAGGACGTCCCACTCCTGAAATCACATGGTCTCGGGAAGAAGGAGAATTTACAGATAAAGTTCAAATTGAAAAAGGAATAAATTACACGCAGCTATCAATTGATTACTGTGATAGAAATGATGCTGGGAAGTATATACTTAAACTGGAGAATAGCAGTGGTTCTAAGTCTGCATTTGTTACAGTTAAAGTACTTGACACACCAGGACCACCACAAAACTTAGTAGTCAAAGAAATAAGGAAAGACTGTGCTGTATTGACATGGGAACCTCCAGCTAATGATGGTGGGGCAAAGATAAAGAACTATGTCATTGATAAACGTGAGTCGACCAGAAAAGCATATGCAAACGTGAGTGCCAAGTGCAACAAAACAAGCTTTAGAGTTGAAAACCTTACAGAAGGAAGCATTTATTATTTCAGAGTTATGGCTGAAAATGAATTTGGAATTGGTAGTCCAGCAGAAACTGCCGATGCCTCAAAAGCATCAGAGCCACCTCTACCCCCTGGAAAAGTGACACTCACTGATGTGACACAGAGAAGTGCATCATTTATGTGGGAGAAGCCTGAACACGATGGAGGCAGCAGAATTTTGGGCTACATTGTTGAAATGCAGCCGAAAGGAACTGATAAATGGACTGTTGTTACTGAAACCAAAGTCTGCAATGCAGTGGTGTCTGGTTTAATTTCTGGACAGGAATATCATTTCCGTGTCATGGCATACAATGAAAAAGGAAAAAGTGATCCTAAGCCACTGGCAGTTCCTGTGATTGCCAAAGATCAGACAATTCATCCCAGTTTCAAACTGATGTTCAATACATATACTGTACAAGCTGGAGAAGATCTTAAAGTAGAAATTCCCTTTATAGCTCGACCAAAGCCTACTATCACTTGGGAGAAAGATGGCCAGCCTCTGAAACAGACAACTAGATTACATGTTGAAGATACAGCAACTTCAACTACATTGTTTATTAAAGAAAGCAACAAGGATGATTTTGGAAAATACAGTGTCACAGCAACCAACACCGCAGGCACAGCAACAGAACATCTTAATATAATTGTGCTAGAAAAGCCTGGCCCACCCCAAGGACCTGTCCGTTTTGATGAAGTTAGTTCAAACTTCGTAGTCCTCTCATGGGAACCACCAGCATATACAGGTGGCTGTCAGATATCCAATTACATTGTTGAGAAACGTGACACTACAACCACTGTTTGGCAAATGGTATCAGCAATGGTTGCAAGGACAACTATTAAAGTAACAAAACTTAAAACAGGAACTGAATACCAGTTTAGAATTAGTGCTGAAAATCGATATGGAAAGAGCACTGCACTAGATTCTAAGCCAGTTCTTGTACAATATCCATATAAAGTACCAGGGCCACCAGGAACCCCCTATGTCACTACAGCCACCAAAGACCATATGATAGTACAATGGCACGAACCAGTTAACGATGGAGGAAGCAAAGTTCTTGGATATCATCTAGAACGTAAAGATAAAAACAGCATCCTTTGGACAAAGATACATAAGACCCTCATCCACGACACAAAATATAAAACAGAAGGTCTTGAAGAAGGTCTTGAATATGAATTCAGAGTTTCTGCTGAAAACATTGTTGGTGTAGGCAAGGTTAGCAAATGTTCTGAACTGTATTTTGCTCGGGATGCTTGTGATCCACCAGGCCGTCCAGATGCCATTGTTATCACTAGAAATTACGTGACACTAAAATGGAAAAAACCTGAATATGACGGTGGTAGCAGAATAACTGGATACATTGTGGAAAAGAAAGAACTACCTGAAGGCCGTTGGATGAAGGCCAGTTTTACAAATGTAATAGAAACTGAGTTTACAGTAAGTGGTCTTATAGAAGACCAAAGATATGAATTCAGAGTAATTGCAAGAAATGCAGCTGGTAGCTTAAGTGAGCCCTCTGAAAGCACAGGGCCAATTATTGCTAGAGATGCAATAGAAGCACCGAGAGCTTCATTGGATCCTAAGTACAAAGATCTCATTGTTGTTCGTGCGGGAGAAACATTCGCTCTTGAGGCTGACATCCACGGTAAACCTATTCCTGATGTTAAGTGGTCAAAAGATGGAAAAGAATTTGAAGAAGCAACTGCGAGAATGGAAATTAAGACTACAGTTGAAAGAACAACTCTCACAGTCAAAGATTGTGTCAGATTAGATGGAGGCCATTACACACTTACACTGACTAATGTTGGGGGCACAAAATCAATACCAATCACTGTAAAAGTGCTTGACAGACCTGGCCCCCCAGAAGGCCCTTTGAAAGTTACAGGTGTGACAGCAGAAAAATGTTACCTTGCATGGGGACCACCTTTACAAGATGGAGGTGCTAGCATTTCACATTATATTATAGAAAAGAGAGAGACAAGCCGGCTTTCATGGACACAAGTATCATCTGATGTTCAAGCTCTGAATCATAAAGTAACCAAACTTCTTTCAGGCAATGAATACATTTTCCGTGTAATGGCTGTTAATAAATATGGAATTGGCGACCCTCTAGAATCAGAACCTGTGTTGGCATGCAATCCATATAAGCCTCCAGGTCCTCCTTCAACACCTGAAGCTTCTGCAATCACAAAAGATTCTATGATTGTAACCTGGTGCCGCCCGACTGACAATGGTGGAGCTGAAATTGAAGGTTATATACTGGAAAAGCGAGACAAAGATGGCATTAGATGGACCAAGTGCAATAAAAAGAGACTGACAGACTTAAGACTGAGAGTAACTGGACTGACGGATGGTCATTTCTATGAATTTAGAGTTTCTGCCGAAAATGCTGCTGGTGTTGGTGAGCCCAGTGAACCATCAATTTTCTACCGTGCTTGTGAGGCAATATATCCACCAGGCCCACCAAACAATCCAAAGGTAACAGATACCTCCAGATCATCTGTGTCCCTTGCATGGGGCAAACCTACTTATGATGGTGGTGCTCCTGTTAAAGGATATATTGTAGAATTTAAAGAAGCTACTGCTGATGAATGGACAATTTGTACACCCCCATCAGGTTTACAAGGAAGACAATTCACAGTAACAAAACTTAAAGAAAATAGCGAGTATAACTTCCGCATCTGTGCTATGAATTCTGAAGGAGTTGGAGAACCAGCAACTATCCCTGGTAGTGTTGTTGCAGCTGAAAAAATGGAACCTCCTGAAATAGAACTTGATGCAGATCTCAGAAAAGTTGTCACAGTGCGTGCTAGTGGCACATTACGTTTGTTTGTCACAATTAAAGGAAGGCCAGAGCCAGAAGTGAAATGGGAAAAAGCAGAAGGCACCATGAGTGATAGAGCTCAGATTGAAGTGACCAGTTCTTATACAATGTTAGTAATTGACAATGTAAACAGATTTGACAGTGGAAAATATAACCTGACTTTGGAAAACAACAGTGGCAAGAAATCAGCATTTGTTAATGTGAGAGTACTTGATACACCAAGTGCACCTGTAAATCTGACTGTCAGAGAAGTAAAGAAAGATTTAGTGACATTAGCTTGGGAGCCTCCTCTTATTGATGGTGGAGCTAAAATCACAAACTACATAATTGAAAAACGTGAAACAACCAGAAAAGCGTATGCCACTATCACAAATAATTGCAACAAAAATGTCTTCAGAATCGAACAGCTACAGGAAGGATGCAGCTACTACTTCCGGGTCTTAGCTGCAAATGAATATGGAGTTGGTTTGCCAGCAGAAACATCTGAACCAGTTAAGGCTTCTGAACCACCCTATCCACCTGGAAAAGTAACTCTTGTTGATGTTACTCGTCACAGTGCTACTATTAAATGGGAGAAACCAGAGAGCGATGGTGGCAGTAAAATAACTGGCTATGTAGTAGAAATGCAAACTAAAGGAAGTGAAAAATGGAGCACCTGTACCCAAGTTAAAACATTAGAAGCAACAATATCTGGATTAAGTATGGGAGAAGAATATACTTTCCGTGTCTGTGCAATAAATGAAAAAGGGAAGAGTGATCCAAGACAACTTGGAGTTCCAGTAGTTGCAAAAGACATTGAAATCCAGCCTTCGGTTGAGCTCCTTTTCAATACATTCAGTGTTAAAGCTGGCGAAGATCTTAAGATTGATGTACCCATTAGAGGAAGGCCAGTACCATCTGCCAACTGGAAAAAGGATGGCATGCCTTTAAGAGAGACAACGAGAGTGAATGTCCATACTTCAAAAACATCCACATTGCTAGTCATCAAAGAAGCTTCAAGAGAAGATGTAGGAAAGTACGAATTAAATGTTGCAAGCAGTGCTGGCTCTACAACAGCTTTCATCCATGTAATTGTTCTTGATAGACCAGGACCTCCAACCTCATTACGTATTGATAATGTCAGTGCGGATAATATATCTATATCTTGGGAGCCCCCTGAATATGATGGTGGCTGTCAAATTAATAATTACATTGTAGAGAAAAGAGAAACTACAACAACAACATGGAGCATTGTATCTGCAGCAGTTGCACGAACTTCAATTAAAATACTTCGCTTAACCACTGGATCAGAATATCAATTCCGCGTTTCTGCAGAAAATCGCTATGGCAAGAGCACTTATACTGAAACTGCCCCTGTTGTGGCAGAGTATCCATTTAATCTACCTGGCCCACCTAGTACTCCTCGAGTTGTACATGCAACAAAAGCCTTCATGATTGTAAGTTGGCAGGAACCAGTTAATGACGGAGGTAGCAAAGTACTTGGTTATCATCTTGAACGTAAAGAACGAAGCAGCATCCTTTGGACTAAAGTTAATAAAATCCTTCTAAGTGATACTCAGATGAAGGTCACAGGTCTTGATGAAGGCCTGATGTATGAATATCGTGTGTATGCTGAAAACATTGTAGGAATTGGCAAATGCAGCAAATCATGTGAACCAGTGGCAGCAAGGGATCCATGTGATCCACCTGGCCAACCTGAAGTGACCAATATTACAAGGACATGTGTCTCACTATCATGGACCAAGCCAGAATACGATGGCGGTGCTAAGATTACAGGCTACATTGTTGAGCGGAAAGAGCTCCCAGATGGTCGGTGGCTGAAGTGCAGTTTCACCAATGTACAGGAAACTTTCTTTGATGTGACCGGGCTTACTGAGGACCAACGCTATGAATTCCGTGTTATTGCCAGGAATGCTGCTGACCAATTTAGTGAACCATCTGACTCCACTGGGCCAGTTACTGTAAAGGATGACATAGAAGCTCCAAGAATTATGATGGATGCCAAATTCAGAGAGATTGTTATTAAAGCTGGAGAGATTTTAAAAATCAATGCCGATGTTGCAGGACGCCCCTTGCCAATAATTTCATGGACAAAGGATGGCAAAGATATTGAAGAAAAGGCAAGAGTTGAAATAGTCTCCACAGATCATGCTACAGCAATCACTGTTAAAGACTGCATTCGACGGGATTCAGGGCAGTATGTGTTAACACTGCAAAATGTTGCTGGAACAAGATCGTTAGCAGTTAACTGTAAAGTACTTGACAGACCAGGTCCACCAGCAGCCCCACTAGCAATTAAAGGCCTGACTGCTGAGAAATGTTATCTGTCATGGGGACCACCTCAAGAAAATGGAGGGGCGGAGATTGACTATTATATTGTGGAAAAACGTGAGACCAGTAGGCTTGCGTGGACTCTTTGTGAAGCAGAACTTCCAACAACTTCCTGCAAAGTGATGAAACTACTTAGAGGAAATGAATATATTTTCAGAGTGATGGGTGTAAATAAATATGGTGTTGGTGAGCCCTTAGAAAGTGAGGCTGTCAAGGCCCTGGATCCTTTTACTGTTCCAACCTCCCCTAGATCTTTAGAGATTACCAATGTGACAAAGGAATCCATGACTCTTTGCTGGGCAAGACCTGATAGTGATGGAGGAAATGAAATTTCTGGTTATGTGATTGAAAGGCGTGAGAAAAACAGTTTACGGTGGTTACGTATAAATAAAAAGCCAGTTTATGATCTCAGAATAAAATCTTCAGGCCTTCGAGAAGGATATGAATATGAATATAGAGTATATGCAGAAAATGCCGCAGGCCTTAGTCTTCCTAGTGATCCTTCACCACTAATAAAAGCAGAAGATCCAGTTTTCCTACCATCACCACCATCTCGGCCCAAGATAATGGACCATACAAGATCTCATATAACCATTGGATGGACAAAACCATTGTTTGATGGGGGAGGTCCTATTATTGGATACACTGTTGAATACAAGCTAACTAGTGAAACTGATTGGTCAACTGCTATTCAAAGCTTAAGAGGAACAGAATACACCATAATGAGTCTTACATCAGGAGCAGAATATGTTTTCAGAGTAAGGTCTGTGAACAAAATTGGTGCTAGTGAGCCAAGTGATGCCTCAGAACCTCAAGTAGCAAAGGAAAGAGAAGAAGAACCTGTTTTTGATATTGATAATGAAATGAGAAAGACATTAGTTGTGAAAGCAGGTGAATCATTTACAATGACTGTGCCTTTCAGAGGAAAACCTATCCCTAACGTGCTATGGAGTAAGCCAGATACTGATCTCCGCACACGGGCAAATATTGACTCCTCAGATAACCGCACCTCACTTACTGTTGAAAAGGCAACGCGAAATGATTCTGGAAAGTATACACTGACATTACAAAACATTGTAAACACAGCTAGTTTGACATTAATTGTTAAAGTTCTTGATACACCAGGACCTCCATCTAATATCATTGTAAAAGATGTAACAAAAGAATCTGCTGTGTTATCTTGGGAAGCTCCAGAGAATGATGGAGGGGCTCCTGTGAAGAATTACCACATTGAAAAACGAGAAGCAAGCAAGAAAGCTTGGGTCACTGTAACCAACAATTGCCATCGTCTTTCCTACAAAGTTACCAATCTACAAGAAGGCGGGACATATTACTTCAGAGTCTCTGGAGAAAATGAATTTGGTGTTGGTGTTCCCATTGAAACCAAAGATGGAGTTAAAATAACGGGTGAGTAATATTTTTTTAAAAAAATATTTTATGTGCTTCATTTCTGATTTATTATAAGTGAGTAAATTTTAGCAGGACTTACATCCTTGCTTGAGTTTTAATGTATTCATAATGCTTATATTAACAATATAAATTTAATGCAAAGTAGCAATATAAAATGATGCAAAGCCACAATGAAAGGTGTTTGCCTTAAGGATTTGCTGATAAGTCAAGTTCCAATATATGTAAGGAACAGGGGTGGGTTCTACTTACCTTCGCCACCAGTTCTCTTCATGCCCGCGCTTTGCGTGTGATTGCCGCGCGCATGCGAGCGAAGTGAGCATGCACACTGAACAGGCGCTCCGCTCCGCACCTACTCCGCTACAGTATTTACCAGCTGTAGTGCGGCTTAGAGGAAAAAAAGAGCCCTCTGCGCATGCGCAGAGCACTTAAGCCCGGCTGCTTGGACACTTTTTAGTTGATTGCTGCTCGGAAAAAAAGAAGAAAAATACGGTATGGGGGGGAAAAATGCAGACAGGTGGGCACAGCTCCCGGCCACGGAGAACCAGTTCAGTGATGTCACATCATCACCACTACCGGATTGCACGAACTGGGCCAAACCGGGAGCAACCTACCACTGGTAAGGAAGTCAAGTATAGAGCTTATCCATGCAAAATATTTATTTGCAGAGTATCTTACAAATAATAAGTATGCACCTGACGTGTTTTTGTTCTCAATTTATCTTCCTGTTTTTTAGAAAAACCAAGCCCACCAGAAAAACTGGGAGTATCGAACATTACCAAAGACAGTGTATCCCTTGTATGGCTAAAACCCGAGCATGATGGGGGAAGCAGAATTGTTGGCTACCTTGTTGAAGCCCTAGAGAAAGGGCAGCAGAAATGGGTCAAGTGTGCTGTAGTCAAGACGACCCATCACATTATCCAAGGTCTCAAAGAGAACATGGATTATTTCTTCAGAGTATTTGCTGAAAATGAAGCTGGTCTCAGTGATCCCAGAGAGCTTCTTCTTCCTGTCACAGTTAAAGAAAAAATGGGTATGTATTCCATTACTGAGAATAAAGTTGTCTGAATTTAACTAAACATGGAATCATTGGCATTTTTGATATTTTTAATGTGCTATTATTGCATTTTTCAGAATCGCCTGAAGTAGATATGAAAGGTTTCCCAAACCATACAGTTTATGTGAGAGCTGGTTCAAATCTAAAGGTCGAGATTCCAATTTCGGGAAAGCCCTTGCCAAAGGTGTCTTTATCCAGAGATGGCATTCCTCTCAAGCCAACCATGAGGTTTAATACAGAAACCACTGCCGAGTGTGTAATTATCAACCTTAAGGAAAGCGTGGCTACCGATGCTGGTAAATATGACATCACAGCAGCAAACTCCAGTGGAACAACAAAATCCTTCATCAAAATTGTTGTCCTGGATAGACCAGGTCCCCCAGTCGGTCCTGTTGTGGTGAGTGACATCACTGAAGAAGGAGTCACCCTGAAGTGGGAGCCTCCACATTACGATGGCGGAAGCCAAGTCACAAACTACATTGTGCTCAAAAGAGAAACAAGCACTGCTGTGTGGTCTGAGGTGTCTGCAACAGTTGCTAGAAATATGATTAAGGTCATGAAATTAACCACCGGAGAAGAGTATCAGTTCCGTATCAAAGCAGAAAATCGCTTTGGCATTAGCGATCATCTCGATTCAGCGTGTGTCGTTATAAAACTGCCTTATAGTAAGTATTTCCGTTTTTGGGGTTCTGGCTGTATGAATTTTTCAGATGTAGGCAGATACTTTGCTAACTTGACTCTCCTGTTTATTCAGCTACACCTGGGCCACCTTCAACACCATGGATCACTCATGTTACCCGAGAAAGCATCATTGTTGGATGGCATGAGCCTGTTTCTAATGGAGGCAGTGCGGTCATTGGTTACCATCTGGAAATGAAGGACAGAAACAGTATTTTATGGAAGAAAGTGAATAAAATGATTATACGCACAACTCACTTCAAGGCATCTACCATTACTGCTGGACTAATTTATGAATTTAGAGTTTACGCTGAAAATGCAGCAGGCATCGGAAAACCAAGCCACCCATCTGATGCAGTTCTTGCAATTGATGCTTGCGGTATGTATTCAGTAATATAGCATCACATTTCTAATGCTGACTTTATTGCAAAATGTTCTTGGTCAGTTAGTGTTGGGTACTTATACAAAGAGGGATGCGGTGGCTCAGTGGCTAAGACGCTGAGCTTGTCGATCAAAAGGTCAGCAGTTCAGCGGTTCGAATCCCTAG
>JANHFM010002743.1:31589-45976 GCA_032468115.1 Grayia smithii | reverse complement strand
ACTTATTCGAAGATCTCAATGATCACGCGAGCTGTGTCGTCTCCAGCCTCCCTGTTGAGGTTTCTTTGCCTGCTCCCAGTGCTCCAAGAGCAGAGCGGTGAGAGCAGAGGCAGAGTGGAACGAGCGTGCCCTGTGCTCAGCTTGGCTGACTCAGCGAGGCTGCCTGTGTAGGACACATTTTTGGACCGCTGGGCAGCCTCAGTGACTCTGAAGGAGCGTGAGATTCTGCCCCCGAAGCAATGATGAAATCCAAATTTTTTTACTACTGGTTCTGTGGGCGTGGCTTGGTGGGCATGGTGTACAACGGCCTCTCGGGGCACAACGGCCTTGGAACCAGGGTGGAACCGGCTGGGAAGGAGTCTGGTTCGTCCCCGAAGGCAATCCCCCTCCCTAATTCCCAAGCTGTTACAGCAAAAGTAAAAGCAGGTGAAAAAATGCCATCAGACCTTCCCACAACCTTCTTCTACAGAATGGCGGGACAAAATAGAGGATCCTCAGACACTTGAGGATTGCCTGTAGTTACCTCCAGCATCACAGTTCAAAGGTTTCTACGTATTTAAAATAATGTTGAATATGATCTTTTAGAATAGAGGACAATAATCTGAAGCCCCAGACCTGCATGCAACCCTTTCCCAGAAAGTTTTGTTACAGCCTAGAAACCTCTAAAAGAAATCACTAAACTGTAATCGATAATTTGAAAGAAAGGGAGAGTTATTAAATACATGAATTAATCATCTTAGCAACAGCTTCTTCTAACAAAATGTAAATCAAATCAAATTTAAAAAAATGCAGGGGTCTTTTTCATGCCTTATCTGCTCTCCCTCGTAGCATTTAGGACTGGAGAACAGCCAAGGAATAATTCTGAGTTCAGATTAATAATATTTGTTAGGATAAAGGTTGATGTGAGAATATAAGAATTCCAGCAAATAACTTTGCTTTCAAATACGGATCTCTATATAGGACAAAATATTAGATTCTGGCTTTCTTCTTCCTGCATTTTGGTGTAACAGGCAGATCTTCTCAAGACACCAGCCTCTAAGATTTATTGCTCTAACAGTCATTATGGTGTCACATTGTCAGAGTAACATGACATGAATGACAGAATCCACTCTTGGGGAGAGCAGCCCACTAGACCAATGTGTGGCTTTTGATTTTGGAAAAAAGTTTGTTTCTGTTTTAAAAGAAGCTTTTATATATGGGAAAACATTTGGATTGACACTTGGGATCTGGAGATAGGCAAACAAAAGTCAATGTTCAGTGCTTACCTGAAGCCATTTCTGTAACTGCTACCATCCACCCATTTCCATTCTCCCTCTATCTCGATATCTGTAAGTCCTATCCAATGACGCTCATTCCTGGCTCGTGTCTGAAGGAAATTCTGCAAAAGAACAGGATAGAGAAGTAGAGCAAAGGTGTGAAGATTGGGATAATGTGGAATCTGTGTCTTGGACCACAATGTTGTTATTGGGCTACACAAATATAGATTTGTTTGTAACCAAAATGCACTGTCCATGAAAATGAGTTAAGTATCAACAATCTTTGAGAGAATCCACATTTTGCACAAACATACACACATACACAAAATCTGAGAAGAAGAAAAAGGTGAGAGGAACAGCCTGAACAACAAAAATTTCCAAATAAGTCCATTGAAGAGTTTATATATTCAGAGGCCTAAGAATACAAGGTGATTGGTGCAAAATAGGAAAAGAAAATGGTGCATCCTGGAAGAGGATGTAGCACTTCATACAACGAATAGGGTTAGGAAAACTGTGCCTTGATTAGCATGGTTGAACTACAACTCCCAATAGTTCCAGGAAGGTTGTCTAGTGAAAGATGATGGGAATCATAGATCAGCAACTGCTGGATTTCCAGAAATTCTCTACTCTTGCTTAAACATTGTCTGACTACCTTGGCTGCTGTATAAGCTGTTGCTTTGATGAGAATGGATAGAGCAAAGGCAGTCAGAATAGAAACCTGCAATTAAAAGGATGGAACATAGAGTTCCAGTAGTCCTCGTTTAGCAATCACAAATGGATTTAATAACTCAGTCATTAAGCAAAACAGTTGCTAAGTGAAACCTTGACCGTGCTTATGATCTCTCTTCAACTTCCCTTTATAGACCTGCAATGGTCATAAATGTGTGAGGATTGGTCATATAATTACTTTTTTCATCACTGCTGTAACTGTGAACGGTTGCTAAATGAGGCAGTTTCCAAATGTGAAGGTTACATGTAAATCTCTCTGGTGCCTAGTATTCTAATAGTATTCCAATGAGGTGATCACCTCCTAAGAGCACAGGTCCAGCAGTGATTGGTAGCAGCAAACATTTGGGCTAGAATTAACTAGAAACTTTGTTGATATAGGAGGAGAGCTGTGTGTTACAGCGTATGTTGGCAAACAACCAGGAATTCAGTAGCACTGACTAACACATTTTATTTAAAAGCTGCAGTTTGCTTCATGAGATGCATAGGTCAGGGGTCAGCAACCTTAAACATTCAGAGAGCCATTTGGACCCATTTCCCACAGAAAAAAAAACACCGGGAGCCACAAAACCCTTCCCGTGCCTGACTATTTCTTGAGCGGCCACAAAACTAACATATGTAGTTGAATTAAACATTCTATTTTCTTCTGAAACTTTTGGATTTATCCATGGTTGTCCTACCAGGGCTTGAATAGCTCAGTAAATTGCATGCCAGCAGGTGTCGCACATTGGCGGTTGTGATGCATATTTTGAGAGACAGGGAGCCGCAGCAGAGAGGTAAAAGAGCCACATGCGGCTCCAGAGCCACAGGTTGCTGACCCCTGATGTAGACTTATATTTGATTTTCTTTTGGGTATCAGATGGTGCAGAATTTTGGTCAAATGGCATATCTCTTCTTATTTAGCTGCTCTTCTGTGAGCCTTTTAGCATGTAAAGTGTCTTAATGGCTTATTATTCTATTTATCTTTCATTAAGGTGCACCTGAAATAGATGTTCCACCAGAATATACAGAAATGGTCAAATACAAAGCTGGCACTGCAGTTAAGCTCAAACTTGGGATTTCAGGAAAACCCTTCCCGTCAATAGAATGGTTTAGAAATGGCAAAGAAGTGCAAACAAGTGCCCAAATATCTATTGAAAATACCACTGAATTCGCCTCTGTACTGATCAAGGATGCAACTCGTATCAATAGTGGAAGCTATGAACTGAAATTAAAGAATGCCATGGGTTCAGCATCTGCTACCATTAAAGTACTAATACTTGGTATGCTTTGAAAAGTATTACACTTCATTGTTCTTTTAAATTCCTCTAGTCATGGTTATTCTTGTATATTAATAGATACCATTTGCTCAACAGATAAGCCAGGACCTCCAGGTGGGCCTGTTCACTTTAAAACAGTCACAGCTGAAAAGATTTCTCTTCAGTGGGAGCCACCAGCTGATGATGGAGGCGCCAATGTGACACACTACGTTGTTGAAAAACGTGAAACAAGCCGTGTGGTATGGTCTATGGTCTCAGAAAAACAAGAAGAATGCAATGTCACTACCACAAAAGTCATAAAAGGAAATGAATATGTTTTCCGTATACGAGCGGTAAACAAGTTTGGTGTTGGCGATCCACTGGAATCTGAAAGCGTTGTAGCTAAAAACAGATTTGGTAAGATAGACATTAATAAATGTATTCTGAAACATCTTTAAGAATGTATTTGCTAATAGATTATGTCGGTTTAATGTGGTTTTTTCTCTCTCTCTCAATAAAAATACAGTTACTCCTGGACAACCTGGTGTGCCAGAGATCAACATGATAACCAAACAGTCAATGACTGTAACGTGGACCAGGCCTACTGTGGATGGTGGTAGTGAAATAAGTGGATATTATCTTGAAAAGCGCGATAAGAAAAGCTTAAGCTGGTTCAGAGTCGTTAAAGAAACCATTCGGGACACCAGACAAAAAGTGACAGGACTAACCGAAAACAGTGAATACCAATTCAGAGTCTCTGCTGTGAATGCAGCTGGCCAAGGCCCCTTCTCTGAAGCAACTGACTTTTTCAAAGCTTCAGATCCTATTGGTAAGAACCTAGGCATGTAAATGGCAACAAAGTTAAAAAGGAGCCAAAAATAAAAGTACTTGAAATGGCATTATAGAAAACAAGGACATGGTTTTATTTGTTTCTTTATTTAATTTATGTGCCATCCATTTCATGCTGCAAATCGTAAACCCTGGACAGTTTATAAGTAAAATCATAAGTATTGAAATATTAACATTAACAAGATCAGGTCTGTCGGTATTCACGGCAGAAGCACCTACAAACCTAACCAGAGCATGCTTCTGGATTGAAAGATTTTGCTGCTGACAACACTGTCACTCAGGGGACATCCAATTGCCAAAAATAATGTAATCTTTGGGGAGGGTCCTTTCATGTCCTCCAATGAGATTAGAAAACTAGAAAACCAGAAGCAAGAACAGTATAATGGTGGCATCTTTCCTATTAATCCACCAGTCACCTCTAGTATACAGCACCAAACCAGGACCCCAAGCCAATTGGCAGAACCAGTTTTAATGCCCTTCTGGAAGGCCAAAAGGTGGAGGCAGGCTTCACTTATGTTTTACTGTTCTGCCTGTTAAATAGCTAATATTTTGAAGTTTCATGTTATATTTTATTTGTTTTATAGAAAAGCCTGGAGCTCCTGTTAAGCTAAAGGTTGTGGATACTACAAAGACATCTATCACACTTAGCTGGACTAAGCCAGCTTATGATGGAGGAAGTGCAATTACCAGCTATGCTATAGAAAAGAGAGAAGGTGATGAAGAAGAATGGTCTGTAGTGAGTTCAAGAGGAGAAGTGAGAACCACAGAATATGTTATTTCTCAACTTCAGCCAGGAATCAATTACTACTTCCGTGTAGCTGCTATAAATTATGCCGGACAAGGTGAACCTATTGAAATGACAGAACCTGTACAAGCTAAAGACATTCTTGGTATGAAATGTTAATCTTCTTCCTTTATTCTTTTCCATTTTTTGTTGTATTTTTGGCTTTTCCTCTCAGTGTTAACAATTTGATGTTCTTGTTTTTTGCAGAGGAGCCAGAAATCGATTTGGATGTGGTTCTCAAGACTTCCATTGTAGCTAAAGCAGGTCAAGACGTGCAAATAATGATCCCATTCAAGGGAAGGCCACCTCCAACTGTCGTATGGAGAAAGGGTGACAAAAATCTTAGTGTTGACGAAAGATACACCATCCAGAACACAGAATCATCTACTCTTCTTAGCATTCCTCAAGTCACTCGTAATGATACAGGAAAATACAACCTTACAATTGAAAATGGAGTTGGAAAAGCCAAAACCTCCTTTGTGAATGTCAAAGTGCTTGACACTCCATCTGCGTGCCAGAGATTGCACCTCAAAAATGTTTCTCGTGGAACCGTGACTATGGTATGGGAACCGCCACTCATAAATGGTGGCTCTGAAGTTACAAATTATGTCATTGAAAAAAGAGATGCCACAAAGAGAGCTTGGTCTTCCGTTACAGCGAAGTGCTCTAATACATCCTTTAAGATAACTGGCTTGTCAGAGAAGATCCCCTACTTCTTCCGCGTTCTTGCTGAAAATGAAAATGGATTAGGTGAACCATGTGAAACTTTGGAGCCAGTAAAAGCTGCAGAAGTACCTGGACCTGTGAGGGATTTAACCATGAAAGATTCAACCAAGACCTCTGTCACCTTACAGTGGACCAAACCTGAGTTTGATGGTGGTAGTATCATCTCGGAGTATTTTATTGAAAAAAGATTAAAGGATGAAACAGAATGGTCATACGCAGGCATAAGCAAGGCATGTGAATTTGAAGTTGAAAAACTTAAGGAGCTTTCTGTTATGGATTTCAGAGTGTCAGCTAAGAATGAAAAAGGAAGAAGTGATGGTGTTACAATTGGGCCAATTACAGTGAAAGATTACATAATAACACCTGAAGCAGATCTTTCTGATATACCTGGAGGACAGGTAACAGTGAGAATAGGTTACAATGTCCATCTTGAATTGCCATATAAGGGAAAGCCTATACCCAGCATGAGCTGGCTAAAAGACAATATGCCTCTTAAGGAAAGTGAACAGGTTCGCTTCAAGAAAACGGAAAACAAAATAACATTAAGCATTAAGAATGTGAAGAAAGAAAATGGTGGCAAATATGCCTTAATTCTTGATAACGTAGTCCACAGAAAGTCATTCCCCTTTACAGTTATCACACTTGGCCCGCCTTCTAAGCCCAAAGGACCAATCAAGCTAGATGAAATCAAAGCAGACAGTATGGTCCTTTCGTGGAATCCTCCTGAAGATGATGGAGGAGGAGAAATTACAGGCTACAGTGTGGAGAAGCGAGAAACTTCACAAACCAACTGGAAAATGGTCTGCTCTAGTGTATCAAGGACAACCTTCAAAGTTCCAAACCTCGTGAAAGATGTAGAATATCAGTTCAGAATTCGTGCAGAAAATAGATACGGAGTAAGCCCACCACTTAACTCAGTAGAGGTCATAGCTAAACACCAGTTTAAGCCACCAGGTTCACCAGGAAAGCCCGTTGTTTACAATATAACAGCTGATGGAATGACCATATCTTGGGATGCTCCCCTTTATGACGGAGGTGCAGAAATTACTGGGTACCACGTGGAGAAGAAAGAAAGAAATAGCATCCTGTGGCAGAAAGTAAATATTTCACCAATATCTAGTAGAGAATACAGAATTACTGGTCTAATGGAAGGCTTGGACTATCAGTTCCGTGTATATGCAGAAAACTCTGCTGGAATAAGCCCTGCTAGTGATCCAAGCAAACTCCATCTAGCTGTTTCCCCAGTTGGTAAGTGATTGAACACAGTGTCAAATGCCTATGTTCCTAGTTGGCTGGAATTGTTTTGCTGATTACTGTGAATGCATTTTATTTTCATTCAGATCCGCCTGGCACCCCTGATTATATTGATGTGACAAGAGAGACAATTACTCTCAAATGGACTGCACCCTTGCGTGATGGAGGCAGCAAGATTGCAGGTTATAGCGTTGAGAAACGGCAAGGACCTGAAGACCGTTGGGTCCGATGCAATTTTACCGATGTCAGTGAATGCCAATATACAGTTACAGGACTTAGCCCAGGAGACCGATACGAATTCCGAATCCTCGCAAGAAATGCTGTTGGGACTATCAGCCCTCCTTCTCAGTCGTCAGGCTATATCATGACTCGAGATGATGCTAGTAAGTCTTACTTAGTGGCCATAAGTAGTAGTAGTTATCATACGTGGTTATACTTATTCCATTATATGGCACTCCAATCTTTTTTAAAGTTTGTGAGCATGTTAGATTTTCTAGTCAGAATGAATCAGGATGAAACATTTGGGTCTAACTCTGCAAAATAGTTGCCCCGTGCTATGCATTTTTATTATAGGTAGTCCTCAACTACCTCATTCATTTAGTGACCATTTGAAATTATAACAGCACTGAAAAAAGTGATTTATAATAGTTTTCACACTTATAACAACTGTAGCATCCCCATGGTCACATTGGCAACTGGCATGTATTTATGACAGCTCTAGTGTCCCTGGATCATTGGATCACCTTTTGCGACCTTCTGACAAGCAAAGTCAATGAGGAAGCCAGATTCACTTAAGAACCATGTAATTAACTTAAGAACTGCAGTGATTCACTTAAGAACTGGAGGCTGTTAAGGTTGGTGGCAAGGTGGCAAGGAAGGTTGTAAAATGGGGCAACTGTCTTGCTTAACAACAGAAATTTTGGGGTCAATTGCTATTGTAAGTCAAGGATTACCTGTAATGGGTTTCAAGTTCATAGGAAAAAAATGAATAATGCAGTTAAAACTGCTCTTATTCTGTGGAACATATAGTGTGGTATATTGTGAAGATACATTGTAAAGTTTACTTTATTTCTTTTTCTTTTCTAGTTGCACCCACTATTGAATTTGGTGCTGAGCATTTTGAAGGTCTTACAGTCAAAGCAGGTGAAAGCATAAGACTTAAAGTCCTTATCACAGGCCGGCCAGTTCCTCAAGTGACTTGGATTAAAGATGGAGAAGAGATTGACAAGCGATTGGGCGTTGAAATAACCACCGCTATTGGCTATAGTACCATATTTGTTAGAGATGCTTCTCGAGACCATCGTGGCGTCTATAGGGTGGAAGCCAAGAATTCATCAGGCACCAAACAAGCCGACATAACCATAAGAGTCCAAGGTAATTTGGCATTCTTTCACTAAACTTATTTGCTTCGAACTGAGTAATCTTTATTGATCAGTTTTCTTTATTCTCTACTAAATGCAACACCACTTAAACCACTACATGTTTGTGTTACAGATACTCCAGGGAAAATAGGCGGCCCAATACGCTTCACCAATATTACTGAAGAGAAGGCAACACTGTGGTGGGAGCCTCCAGCTAATGACGGCTGTGCAGCCATTACTCATTATGTAATTGAAAAACGTGAAACCAGCAGAGTATCCTGGGCGCTAATTGAAGATCACTGTGAAGCCTGCAGTTACACAGCACTTAGATTAATAAAAGGCAATGAGTACCAGTTCCGAATCTCTGCAGCTAACAAGTTTGGGGTCGGCAGGCCTCTAGAATCTGATCCTTTTGTAGCACAAGCACATTACAGTAAGTTCATTATCAATAGGAAAATCCAATGTGTGTGTGTGCTCCAAAGCCTTCTCCAAAGCTTTCTCTAATCTTCTTTTTTTTTTTCTACAGCTGTCCCTGATGCACCCGGGACTCCAGAACCTAGCAATGTAACAGGGAACAGCATCACTCTCACATGGACAAGGCCAAAATCAGATGGTGGAAGTGATATCGATCAATATATCTTGGAGAGAAGAGAAAAGAAGAGCATTCTCTGGGTCAAAGTATCTAGCAAGAGACCCATTTCCGAGACAAGATACAGAGTCACAGGGCTTACTCAGGGCAATGAATATGAGTTCCAGGTTATGGCAGAAAATAAGGCTGGTGTGGGGCCACCCAGTAGTGTGTCAAGGCTGATTAAATGCAGAGAGCCGGTTCACCCACCAGGTCCTCCTACTGTGGTCAAAGTGATAGATACATCAAAGACAAGTGTCACCTTAGAATGGACCACACCAGTTTTTGATGGCGGCTTGGAAATTATTGGCTACATCATTGAAATGTGCAAAGCTGATTTGGGAGATTGGCGTAAAGTCAATGCTGAGACTTTGATCGCGACCAAGTATACTGTGACTGAATTAGAACCAAATGAGCATTATAAATTCCGAGTCAGTGCTGTAAATACCGCAGGCAAAGGAGAAAGCTGTGAAGTTGCTGCTTCGGTACAAACCGTGGATAGGCTTTCTTCCCCTGAACTTGATATTGATGCTAGTTTCAAGCAGACTCATATAGTCCGAGCAGGGACAAATATCCGTCTCTTTATTGCCTTCAAGGGCAGACCTGTTCCTATTGCTACATGGTCCAAAGCAGATTCCGATCTCAACTTACGTGCTAACATTCACACAACAGATTCATTCAGTACATTAACGGTAGAGAATTGCAACAGATCAGATGCCGGAAAATACGTGTTTACTGTAGAAAACAACAGTGGTAGCAAGTCTATTGCTTTCACAGTGAAAGTGCTAGATACTCCTGGGCCACCAGGTCCTATTACATTTAAGGATGTGACTAGAGGTTCCATCACTTTAATGTGGGATGCTCCAATTTTGGATGGAGGTGCACGTATCCATCATTATGTTGTGGAGAAGCGAGAAGCCAGCCGCCGTAGCTGGCAGGTTGTTAATGAAAAATGTACCCGCCAAATAGCTAAAGTCACTGATCTTGCAGAAGGAGTGCCCTATTTTTACCGTGTTGCAGCAGAAAATGAATATGGAGTAGGTGAACCGTGTGAATTAACAGAGCCGGTGGTGGCCACTGAAGAACCTGCTCCACCTAAGAGATTAGATATTGTTGATACCACTAGGTCATCTGTGGTACTTGCTTGGCTTAAACCTGATCATGACGGTGGCAGCCGTATCACTAGTTATCTACTAGAGATGAAACAGAAAGGAACTGAAGTTTGGCGTGAAGCAGGTCAAACGAAGCAGCTTACTTTTACAGTAGAAGGCCTTACTGAGAACAACGAATATGAATTTAGGGTCAGAGCAAAGAATGATGCTGGCTACAGTCAGCCAAGAGAAGCTTTCTCCTCTGTCATTATTAAAGAGCCACAGATTGAACCAACAGCAGATCTTAGTGGAATAACTAAGCAACTTATAACTTGCAAAGCTGGAAGCTCCTTCACTATTGATATACCAATTAGTGGACGTCCTATTCCAAAAGTAACTTGGAAACTTGAGGAAATGAGACTCAAGGAAACTGATAGAGTGACTATCAAGACAACCAAAGATAGAACTACAATGATTGTTAAGGACAGCATGAGAGGCGACTCTGGCAAGTATTATTTGACTCTTGAGAACACGGCTGGTGTGAAGACATTCACTGTCACAGTTATAGTTATTGGAAGGCCCGGTCCAGTTACACGCCCCATAGAAATATCATCAGTGACAGCAGAATCCTGTGTCTTGTCCTGGAAGGAACCTGAAGATGATGGTGGCACTGATATTACTAACTACATTGTTGAAAAACGCGAATCAGGCACAACAGCATGGCAGCTTGTAAACTCCAGCGTCAAGCGTACACAGATCAAAGTTACTCATCTCACTAAATATATGGAATATACTTTCCGTGTCAGTTCTGAAAACCGATTTGGTGTCAGCAAGCCCATTGAATCCGTTCCAGTTGTGGCTGAGCATCCATTTGGTAAGGAATCATTATCGTAACGAAAGTGCATACATTTGTTCCAGTTTTGCTTGAAAAAGAATCTGTGTGTTTAATATTTCTATCTTTCTCTTATTAGTCCCCCCAAGTCCTCCCACAAGACCAGAGGTCTATTTTGTTTCGGCCAATGCCATGTCCATCAGATGGGAGGAGCCATATCATGATGGTGGCAGCAAAGTTGTGGGATACTGGATTGAAAAGAAAGAACGCAACACAATTCTTTGGGTAAAGGAAAACAAAACTCCATGCTTTGAATGTGACTACAAAATCACTGGACTTGTAGAAGGTCTGGAGTACCAATTCAGAACATATGCATTAAATGCTGCTGGAGTGAGCAAAGCCAGTGAAGCTTCTAGGCCAGTAGTGGCCCAAAATCCAGTTGGTAAGTAGAACACAGAAAAAGTATAATTCCTATTTTTATTTAAGATAATTTTTTTTTAATTATATGTCTACTATAATGTTCTTTTTCAGATCCACCAGGTAGGCCAGAAGTGACAGATGTCACCCGGTCTTCAGTTTCATTGAGCTGGACTGCTCCACTTTATGATGGCGGAAGCAAAATTGTTGGCTATATTGTAGAACGCAAGCCCTACCATGTGACTGGAGATGGACGCTGGTTGAAATGCAATTATACCATTGTTTCAGAAAACTTCTTTACTGTAACAGCCCTCGGTGAAGGAGAGGAATATGAATTCCGTGTATTAGCAAAGAATTCTGCTGGTGTGATTAGCAAAGGTTCCGAAACAACAGGTCCTGTCACCTGCAAAGATGAATATTGTAAGACTTTTTCTTAACAGATATTTAAATTATGTTAAACATGTCACCTTTAAAAGAAATTTATGTTGAAAGTTTATTCATCTTGTGGTTTTTTTTCATAGCACCACCCAAAGCTGAGCTGGATGCCAAATTACAAGTAGATGTTGTAACTGTTAGAGCTGGATCTGATCTTGTTCTTGAGGCATCGATTGGTGGAAAGCCGGAACCCAAAGTGTTTTGGTCTAAAGGCGAGAAGGAGTTGGATTTATGTGAGAAGATCTCTTTGCAATATACCAGCAAGCATGCTGTCGCAATCATCAAGTTCTGTGACAGAAGCGATACTGGAAAATACACATTAACTGTTAAAAATGCTAGCGGAACGAAACAAGTTTCTGTTTTGGTCAAAGTACTTGGTGAGTATTTCACGATTCATAATTTCTGAGAGAACAGGCTTGCTTTTCAAGCCAATGTTATATCATTGCACTAATTCCTTTTGGGGGTTTTGTTTTGTTGTTTTGATCTACAGATTCTCCTGGTCCATGTGCTGGCAAGATCACCATTAGCAGAGTGACCGAGGAGAAATGTACCTTGGCTTGGAATGCCCCGCAAGAAGATGGAGGGGCAGAAATTACTCACTACATTGTAGAGAGACGTGAGACTAGCAGGCTGAACTGGGTTATTGTTAATGCGGAATGTGCAACACACTCATGCGTAGCGACGAGACTTATCAAGAATAATGAATACATATTCCGTGTAAGAGCTGTCAATAAGTATGGACCTGGAGTTCCACTTGAATCAGAAACAATGATTGCTAGAAATTCATTTAGTAAGTGCCTTTTTAGTTCAGTTAATTTTTTTCTTCTGGATAGATGTGTAAGAGATATCTAATCTTATTTAATTTTTTTTTTAAATCATTTCAGCTATTCCATCGCCTCCTGGGATGCCAGAATCAGTGGGTGCCGGGAAAGAGCACATCATTATTCAGTGGTTGAAACCAGAATCTGATGGCGGTAGTGAAATAAGCACCTATCTGGTAGATAAACGAGAAAAGAGAAGTCTGCGGTGGACACGAGTAAACAAAGACTACACCATTTATGACACCAGGTTGAAAGTCACCGGTCTCATGGAAGGCAGTGAATATCAGTTCCGTATTACCGCAGTAAATGCTGCTGGAAACAGTGATCCCAGTGAAGCATCTCAGTATATTTTGTGCAAAGAACCATCATGTAAGTTCCCCAAACTAATATCTTTATAGTTAATTCCAAATCGAGTGATATAAATGGTTTCTTAGTCAAGGTTATGAAATAGTCAATAGTTGTTTTTTTTTAATAATTTGGAATCTCAGATGAATTATTTATCCGTTTGTTTATTATTTATGATCTTCATCTGATATCTTGTGACCAAGTTCTCAGGGTCACTTATGCTTTTGCATTTAATTCAGTGAAATCTTACAAAACTCAATTCTCTTTTAGTTGACATAGACAGGCATCCAGATTGATTAGATTGAAATAATTATGTTCTAATTATAATTATAATATAATTATAATTATTATAATTATAATAATAATTATTATAATATAATACACATTTTAATATAATATAATAATTATAATAATTAGGCGCAATGTTCTGTCAGAAAAACAGTGCTCCATTTAAGTCAGACAACTGGTTTTTTTTTTTAAACCAAAAGATTTGACTTTAAACATTAAAGATCACAACTACAGCTGGTTCAGTGCAATTGAGACAAGTAATTCCTTTTAGGGACAGGGGTGTCAAAAGATTATATTGCACTTATGATATAATTCGTCACTATGTATTTCCATCAGATAATGTTTCCCTCGATTGGGTAAACTAATAACTCTACTGTTTTGTTTTCTGAAGACTTACATTATCTTTTAGGTTAGAGGTGAAAGTGAATTGAAACATATCAGGCCTTTAACATTTTTAATTTATTTAATTATTTGCAAAAAGATTGAGGAAGTCATTCACAAAGTCTTACAGATAGGTTGTTATGTTGTAGAATTAGTATGTTTAGATTTGAGCTGATTTATCTTTAAAGAGAGAATAAAAAGGAAATAGTCATCTGGAGTAATATAAATGGTGTGAACTTCTAAACAGTTTTCTCCTTGTGATGTCCATCTATAGCGTACTTGTCCAGAAATACAAAGACTAATAATTATGTCAGTATCAAGCTTTTTGCAATCAAAATTAAATTTACGCCTTTTCCAAAGAATGAAAGCCTTCAAGAAAAATGATAACAATAATAATTATTTGTTCTTTTTCAAAGATACCCCTGCACCTCCTTCACCTCCAAGAGTTGTAGATACTACTAGGACCAGCATAAGCTTAGCTTGGACAAAGCCCACATACGATGGTGGAGTTGATATATTGAGCTATATTCTTGAAATGAAAGAAGAAGGCACTGATCAATGGTACAGGGTTCATACCACAGCCACCATAAGGAACCCCGAATTCACTGTGACTGGTCTTAGACCAAGCCAGAAATATCGCTTTAGAGTGGCTGCCACCAACATAAATGGGATAAGTGAATACAGCGAGTCTCCAGCCGAAATAGAACCTGTGGAAAGGCTAGGTAACGTCACATTCCGTGGTGGAATTCAATTTTTTTTTACTACCGGTTCTGTGGGCATGGCTTGGTGGGCATGGTGTGGCTTGGTGGGCATGGCTTGGTGGGTATGGCAGGGGAAGGATATTGCAAAATCTCCATTCCCACCCTGCTCCAGGGAAGGATACTGCAAAATCCCCATTCCCTCCCCACTCCCGGGGGAAGGATATTGCAAAATCTCCATTCCCACCCCACTCTGG
>JANHFM010002743.1:20785-31489 GCA_032468115.1 Grayia smithii | reverse complement strand
TTGGCTTGTGCTTCATTGTAAGCCGCCCTGAGTCTCCGGAGAAGGGCGGGATAGAAATGGGATTAAAAACAAACAAAAAAAAAAAGTTATAATTTTCCGCTGGCAGTCTAATTATTCCTCCGAAACTTAGCACTGGGATACATTAAGTGATGTCAGAAAGCACATTTCTAAGTGGTTTGCATTTAGTCCCCAGCAATACAGCTACAAAGACGCAAATAGCGCATGTGCATTGAACACGCAAGTGTTCTGGGAAAAGCCTTTGTTAGCGTGAAGAAGGAATTCCCCTGGAGATACTCCTGCCAAGGTTGGTTTCAGAGCATAGCTGTTTAATATTTCTATTTAGTGGTGATCATTGTTTTACCACGCTGAGATCCTTCAACACCAAGGGTGGTATTCACTTACCTTCGCTACCAGTTTGCAAAAGTGAGCACGCACATGTGCTAGCTTCGCTCACACACGCCATCCAGGGGTGGGTTCTACTTACCTTTACTACCGGTTCTGATGATGCACGTGCTTTGAGTGTGATCGGCGCGCCCCAAACGGGCGCTCCGCGTATGCGCGGTAACTTTTTTTTTTTTTGAGAAAAAACCCTAAAGTGTTCTGCGCATGCGCGGAGCGCGCAGAGCGCAGGGAATGGTAAGTACGGGCACGCAGGTGGACCCAGCTCCCAGTCGCGGAGAACCGGTTCGGTGTCATCACAGCGTCACCGCTACCGGATCGCCCGAACCGACCCGAACCGGGGGGCAACCCACCACTGACGCCACCTGCGTACATGCGCAGGGTCTTCTGCGCATTTATTTATTTATTTATTTGATTTATATGCTGCCCAACTCCCAGAGGATTCTGGGCCACTCACAACAAACCACAGTGACGTAATACCATCTAAAAGTTTAAAAATGAGTTCAAAACAATAAAGATAAAAAGAACACTCATATCTCGTCTGGGGGCCGGATCTCTTTGGGTCATAACAGTGAGATCAGCGGCCCCATGCCTACCAGAAAAGCCAACTTTTAACTGCTTTATGGAAGGCCAGTAGGGTGGAGGCAGTCCGGAGCTTGGAAGGTAGTTGGTTCCAGAGAGCTGGAGCAGCCACAGAGAAGGCCCTTTCCTGACATCGTTTAGCTGACGGAACCCGGAGGAGAACGACCCTGTGGGATCTTACGCATGCTCAGAGCATCAAAAATGGGACATGATGATGTCCGGTTGGGTGGGCAGAGCCTCCCGCAGCCACTGCTACCGGTTTGCCTGAACCAGGATAGAACCGGCTGAATAGCAGCACTGTTCAACACCCGTGATTCATAGTTGTTAAGATCAGTTCATGGGGTGGCATTAATTTTTAGAGGTTCACTCCTGTAGTGAAATCCAATTTTCTTTTTACTACCGGTTCTGTGAGTGTGGCTTGGTGGGTGTGGCTTGTTGGGTGCAGCAGGGGAAGGATGCTGCAAAATCTCCATTCCCACCCCCCTCCGGGGGAAGGATACTGCAAAATCCCCATTCCCTCCTCACTCCTGGGGGAAGTATATTGCAAAATCTCCATTCCCACCCCACTCTGGGGCCAGCCAGAGGTGGTATTTGCCGGTTCTCCAAACTACTCAAAATTTCCGCTGCCGGTTCTCCAGAACCTGTCAGAACCTGCTGAATTTCACCCCTGGTCACATTTATAAAGCATTCATAGGTTTCTATTTACACATCTGTTTAGAATATTCAAACGGAAGCTCATGTTTTATTTTTCCTCCCATTGACAGAAATACCTGCTCTTGAGCTTGCTGATGACCTAAAGAAGACCGTTACTGTCAGAGCTGGCGGCTCTTTACGTCTAATGGTCTCAGTGTCCGGCAGACCAGCACCAATAATTATGTGGAGTAAAGCGGGTGTTGACCTAGCAAGCCGGGCTATCATTGACACCACCGACAGTTATACTCTCTTGGTTGTGGACAAAGTTAACCGGTACGATGCTGGAAAATATGTCATTGAGGCTGAGAATCAATCAGGAAAGAAATCAGCAACAGTTCTTGTAAAAGTCTATGGTAAGTTAACCCCTTTTATTTCTTATTACAGTCACCTTGTTTATTTCATTAAAAGATATTTGAAACTGCACCACAATCAAGTAACAGAGAGCCTGGCAAACGGCAAAAAGAGAAAACGTTTTAAGCAAGATTACGCCAGTGGCGGTTTATGCGTACTGTTTTATCAATAAGGAGAAGAATTGTGTTGGATGACACAGTATAATAAATAATTAATATTTTCTTTCTGTCCCCCGTAGATACTCCTGGACCTCCAGGAGCTGTGAGAGTAAAAGAAGTCACGAAAGAATCTGTAACTATTACTTGGGATGTTCCTGTCGTTGATGGTGGAGCACCAGTCAATAACTACATCATTGAGAAACGTGAGGCTGCCATGAGAGCTTACAAAACAGTAACTACCAAATGCAACAAAACCATTTACAGAATTTCTGGACTCATGGAAGGCGCTCTATACTATTTCCGAGTTCTGCCAGAAAATATCTATGGAATAGGTGAACCATGTGAGACATTGGATACAGTGCTTGTATCTGAAGTCCCAAGCGTGCCACAGAAACTAGAGGTGGTCGACATTACCAAATCTACTGTATCACTTGCCTGGGAAAAACCACAGCATGATGGTGGCAGCAGATTAACTGGCTACGTAATTGAGGCCAGTAGAGTTGGAACAGACAGGTGGATGAAAGTTGTAACCCTGAAACCTACCGTCTTTGAGCACACAATCATTTCATTAAATGAAGGAGAACAGTACCTGTTTAGAGTCAGAGCCCAAAATCAGAAAGGTGTCTCGGAACCAAGAGAAATAGTCACAGCCGTCACCGTGCAAGAACAAAAAGGTAAAAGCCCTGGTGAAAAGTGGAAACTTTGTTCATAGCAATGATTCATGGTTTGACTTGATTAACTATATCACTTTTTAAAATTCTCTCTTTTTAGTTCTACCTGCAATTGATCTTGCTGGAATTCCTCAAAAGACCATTCATGTACCAACGGGAAAACCTATAGAATTAGCCATTCCCATTTCTGGACGGCCACCTCCAGCTGTTTCGTGGTTCTTTGCTGGCTCTAAACTGAAAGAATCAGAGCGTGTCAAGATTGAAACAGTTGCTAAACTCACTAAATTAACCATCCGCGAAACAACAATACGAGATACTGGAGCCTATACACTTGAACTGAAGAATACAAGTGGAACTATTCTTGAAACAATCAAAGTTATTATTCTTGGTAAGTTTTTTGGTTGGTTGGGTTAAAATATATCCTTGCCTCTTTTTTTTTCCACCATTTTCCCCCCTAAGTGAATCACACTATTTTTGAATCCTTTACACTTGCATTTTCTTTTTCACAGATAAACCAGGACCACCCACTGGACCTATTAAAGTAGTTGACATTGATTCAACTTTTGTAACTATTTCCTGGGAGCCACCCGAGATGGATGGTGGCGCAACATTAAGTGGATACGTGGTAGAGCAACGTGATGCCCACCGTCCAGGATGGTTACCAGTATCTGAATCAGTAACTCGGACAACATTTAAATTTTCTAAACTGATTGAAGGTGCTGAATATGTATTCCGTGTGGCTGCTACAAACCGCTTTGGAATTGGATCCTACTTGCAATCTGAGATTATAGAATGCAAGAGCAGAATCAGTAAGTTAATATTTTACATTAAAAACTAAAAAGAAATATAAAGAAATATTTTAAGACCCAACTTTACATACCTTCTGTTTGTCTTTTGCTTCAATAATCAGTTATATTGAACTAGTCACAAAGTAGTTGTTAAGATAGATAGGGAGATAGATAAATTATTGATATAGATTTAGATATAGATTTAGACATAGATTTAGATTTAGATATAAGAGATAGATATAGATAATAGATATAGATGATATATATAGAGATAGAGATAGAGATAATGCTTGATTAGAGGGAACATAATATGACTGTAAATGGAATCACGTTCTCATTTTTTTTTTCTGCTTTATCCATCTAGGCATCCCAGGTCCTCCTGGTACTCTAGAAGTGTTTGATGTCTGCCGTGATGGAATGACACTTACTTGGTATCCACCAGAAGAGGATGGTGGTTCACAGATCTCTGGTTACATTGTGGAACGCAAGGAAGTTAGATCAGACAGATGGGTCCGTGTAAACAAAATTGCTGTGACTATGACACGCTATCGGTCAACAGGGTTAATTGAAGGCCTGGAGTATGAGCATCGCATCACAGCTATCAACGCTAGGGGCACTGGCAAACCAAGCCGAGCATCAAAGCCTACAATTGCTATGGATCCAATTGGTAAATAATGTACTACATTTGCTAGGAACTATTTAAGAAATAGTAGATGCTAATTGGTTGAACTGGCTTTTTGAAAAACAGTGTTAAATGTGAAATCCTCTTAACTAGAGCTGTGTCTGTTCTCATTATGTATTCTAGCTCCTCCCGGCAAACCTCAGAATCCAAGAGTTACAGATACTACAAGAACATCGATTTCCTTGGCTTGGAGTCCACCTGAAGATGAAGGTGGATCTAAAGTCACTGGCTATTTAATTGAAATGCAAAAGGTTGACCAGTTTGAATGGACAAAATGTAACACCACACCCACCAAAATTCGTGAATATACTCTAACCCATCTTCCACAAGGGGCCGAGTATAGATTCCGTATTATAGCCTGTAATGCTGGAGGTCCCGGAGAACCCGCAGAGGTACCAGGAACAGCCAAAGTAACAGAAATGCTTGGTAAGAAAATTCAGCTGTTTCTCTTTAATGGAACCCAATGTTTAAAACTTAACAACACTATTTAATGTTTTTGTATCTAACGTGAGATATTTTTCTCTTCTCCCAGAATATCCTGATTATGTACTGGATGAAAAATATCTAGAAGGTCTTTTTGTAAGGCAAGGTGGAGTAATTAAGCTCTCAGTGCCAATTAAAGGTAAACCTATTCCAATTTGCAAGTGGACGAAGGAAGGACATGATGTCCTCCAGAGAGCTATGATTGCCACTTCTGAAACAGATACTGAATTGGTGATCAAAGATGCAGAAAGGGAAGATTCTGGTACTTACGATTTAACACTTGAAAACAAATGTGGCAAGAAAGTAGTCTACATCAAAGTCAGAGTCATTGGCATTCCAAATCCACCAGAAGGGCCACTTGAATATGATGACATACAAGGGCGCTCCGTTAGAGTCAGCTGGAAGCCTCCAACTGATGACGGTGGTGCTGATATATTGGGATATATTGTTGAAAGGCGTGAAGTACCAAAGACTGCCTGGTACACAGTGGGTTCCCGAGTAAAAGGCACATCATTGGTGGTGAAAGGACTCAAAGAAAATGTGGAATACCACTTCCGTGTTTATGCTGAAAACCAGTTTGGTGTGAGCAGATCCCTGAAATCTGAAGAGCCAGTGGTGCCAAAGACACCTTTGAGTAAGTACACATCTCAGTTCTGGTGGTGGTGGCTGTCATTGTTGTGTCATAATATTCTTTGGCCTTTTTTGCAAAAACTATGCCTTCTGACACAAGGGAAATATGTGAGATAGCAATAGCACTTAGACTTATGTACCGCTTCATAATGCTCTACAGCCCTAAGCAGTTTTCAGAATCAGCAGATTGCTCTCAACAATCTGGGTCATCATTTTACCGACCTCAGAAGGAGGGAAGGCTGAGTCAACCTTGAACCAGTGAGGTTTGAACCCCTGGTACTCAGCAGAATTAGCCTGCAATATTGCATTCCAACCACTGCGCCACCATGGCTCAGTGGTTAGGTTAGGATGAAAGATAATGACTAGCCTAAAGTCATTTCTAAAATATCGCAACTGAATAGAGATTTAAACTCAGTTTTCCTGGGGGAAGATGTAGATTAACCATTGTGTTCTTCTTAACAGATCCACCAGAGCCTCCAAGTTATCCACCAGAAATACTTGATGTCACAAAAAGTTCTGTTAACTTATCTTGGTCCAGACCTAGAGATGACGGTGGCTCTCGTGTCACTGGCTATTATATTGAACGTAGAGAAACATCTACTGATAAATGGGTTAGGCACAACAAGACCCACATCACAACTACAATGTATACAGTCACAGGACTGGTTCCAGATGCTGAATATCAGTTCCGTATTATCGCCCAAAATGATATTGGTGAAGGTGAACCAAGCCCTGCTTCTGAACCAGTTGTGTGCAAGGATCCATTTGGTATGTAAATATAAAATCATTTATCAGAGGGCATTCAGATAAAAATTTGGAAGAAGACAAATCTTCATTTCTTTTCTTTTTTCTCATTTTACAGATAAACCAAGCCAGCCTGGAGAAATTGAGATCACTTCTATATTTAAAGATAGCATTACTCTAGAATGGGAGCGCCCTGAATGTGATGGTGGTAAAGACATCATTGGATACTGGGTTGAATATCGCCAATATGGAGAGACCGCATGGAAAAAATGCAACAAAGAACGTATCAAAGACAGGCAGTTTACAGTGGGAGGCTTGCTGGAAGCCACAGAATATGAATTCAGAGTTTTTGCGGAAAATGAAACCGGAATCAGCAGGCCACGAAGAACAGCAATGACAGTGAAGACAAAACTGACATGTAAGATATATTCATTATGTTTTATAGTAGAATTTGCAAAGTTATTAGAAGATACTAAAGTAAAGAGGAGAATGCGATGGATCCATAATGTTGGTTGATTTGATTATATTGTTTAGAAACAACTTGATAGCTCTAACATAAAGGCTGGGAAACGTAATACAGGTAGTCCTTGACTTATGACCATAATTGAGTCCAAACTTTCAGTTACTAAGCAAGACAGTTATTAAGTGAGTTTTGCCCCATTCTGAATTTTGATCACAAGTTCATGGGTTTGCCGAAACAGTAGTAAGTGTGAAAAATGGTAATAAGTCACTTTGTTCAGTATCATTGTAACTTCAAACAGTCACTAAATGAACTGTTGTATGTTGAGGACCATCTGTATATTTCATCTGCTGAATGGATCACAATATAGCAATAGCAATGGCACTTAGATTTATATACCGCTTCACACCGCTTTACAGCCCTCTCTAAGTGGTTTACAGAATCAGCATATTACCCCCAACAATTTGAGTCCTCATTTTACCAACCTTGGAAGGAAGGCTGAGTTAACCTTGAGCCAGTGAGAATTGAACTTCCACACTGCAGGTAGCAGGCAGTTGGCAGTAGTAGCCTGCAGTACCGCATTCTAACCACTGCACCACCAAGGCTCAGTATATGATAAATAAACTTCACACACACTATTAAGGAAACTAAATATGATTTTAATCTTTAGAAAAATAAAAATTATGCTTAATTCTATAATATTTTGGTTGAAACGATGGACCATACTGAAATAAAATATATTTTAAAAAATAGGGAATATTCAGGTTTTTTTTCCTTTCCCCTTTTATAAATGTAGCCGGAGAAGCACCTGGAGTAAGACAAGAAATAAAGGATGTCACTACAAACTTAGGGGAGACAGGTCAGCTATCGTGCC
Source organism: Grayia smithii (assembly GCA_032468115.1). NCBI lineage: Eukaryota > Metazoa > Chordata > Lepidosauria > Squamata > Grayiidae > Grayia > Grayia smithii. The sequence goes on along the minus strand of JANHFM010002743.1, from coordinate 23,974 downwards.
AGATTATTGGGAGACCTCTTCCTGACATTAAATGGTATCGTTTTGGCAAAGAACTAATACAGAGCCGAAAATACAAGATGTCTTCAGATGGGCGCACCCATACACTGACTGTGCTGACAGAAGAACAAGAAGATGAAGGACTTTATACCTGTAAGGCAACCAATGATGTTGGAGAAATTGAAACCAGCGGCAAGCTCTTATTGCATGCTCCTCCACAATTCCATTCTGGTTATCCCTTGAAAGAGAAATACCGCGCAGGTGTAGGTTCTACTCTTCGCCTCCATGTTGTCTACATCGGTCGTCCAGTGCCTGCTATTACTTGGTTCCATGACAAGAAACTTTTAAAGAACACTGAAAACATTACGATTGAGAACACGGAGCATTATACCCATCTTTCCATCAAAAATGTACAGCACAAGACGCATGCTGGAAAGTACAAAGTGCAACTAAGTAACATTTTCGGAAGTGTTGATACTGTTCTCAATGTGGAAATACAAGGTAAGTGCTACCTTTTCTTTCTTCTTCTTTCCCTCCCACAAAGTTAATCAACCATGTTTTTCAAGTATGGCTTCATCTCCTTTTCTGCAGATAAACCAGATAAACCAGCAGGACCAATTGTGGTGGAAGCTCTACTGAAAAACTCTGCGGTCATCAGCTGGAAGACACCTGAAGATGACGGTGGTGCCTTCATCACAAATTATGTTGTAGAGAAAAGAGAAGCAAAAGAAGATGCTGAATGGCAATTGGTGTCATCAAGCATATCTGGCACAACATGTAGGATTGTTAATCTAACTGAAAACGCAGGGTATTATTTCCGCGTCTTTGCTCAGAACGTATTTGGCATCAGTGAAGCATTAGAGGTTTCCTCAGTTGTTATTATCAAGACACTTTTTGGTAAGTATACGTAAAAGTAAATTAAAATCCACTGTTGAATTTATAACCGTCTACTAAACAAATCAACTTCATGTCCTGGAAATGTTTTATTTTACAGAAAAACCAGGACTACCAACTCAGCCAAATGTATCTGCTATTACAAAAGATTCCTGTGTTGTATCTTGGAAGCCACCTGCAAGTGATGGAGGCTCAAAGATTAGAAATTACTACCTTGAAAAGCGGGAAAAGAAGCAGAACAAATGGATTGCTGTAACCACAGAAGAAATTCGCGAGACTGTTTATTCTGTCACAGGCCTTATTGAAGGTCTGGAATATGAATTCCGTGTAAAATGTGAAAATCTGGGTGGCGAGAGTGAATGGAGTGAAATTTCACAACCGATTATTCCCAAATCTGATATACCAATTCAGGCACCACATTTCAAAGAAGAAATCAGAAATCTGAATGTGAAATTTAGAGGTCATGCCACATTTGTTTGCAAAATCACCGGTTACCCTAAACCTGTTGTAAAATGGTTCAGGCAAGGCAAGGAGATTATGCCAGATGGTGAAAAGGTGAAGATACAAGAATTTAAGGGAGGATATCATCAACTGGTGATTACAAATGTAACAGACGATGATGCTACTGTATACCAAGTGAGAGCAACCAACCAAGGAGGATCTGTTTCTGGAACTGCCTCCTTAGAGGTTGAAGGTAAATTATGTGTGTTTTTTTAATTACAATTATTTTTTGTTAAATTTTTAAATGCAAGCTAATGGGCAAAAATCCAAGTTTCCATTTGACTCCTATATTTAAGATCTTTGTCCAATAATTTCAGTGCTTACAGAGTTAGGGTTAGGGTTAGATTAGCCTTCAGACATGATACCACTGGATCAGGGGTGGGTTCTACTCACCTTCGCTACTGGTTCTCTTCGTGCACGCGCGTGCACGCGCGCGCGCAAAATTTGCATGCGCGCACGAGCGAAGCGAGCACGCATGCGTAAACCACGCTACCGCGCATGCGCAGAAACTTTATTTTAAGAAAAATCACCAAAAAAGCGCTCTGCGCATGCGCAGAGAGCTAATTTTGCCGATTTTTAAAGAAAAAGGTAAGTTGGGGCGCGCGGGTGGGCCAGGGTCCGGGACGCTGTGAACCGGTTTGGTGACGTCGCAGCGTCACCGCTACCTATTCGCGCGAACCGGACCAAACCGGGGGCAACCCACCACTGCACTGGATGGAGTCTCTTCTAAACAGCAGGCTTTATAGACCAATATTCTGTAGTTTGAAAAATAAATTTTATAATTAAAAAAAATATATGGAACACATTTTTAAAACAATTAGTACATATTGTATCAGCCTTTTCAGGGAACAATTATGTCAAAACTGCTTCTATCATAGAAAAATTCAATTATACCCAAATTGGCATTCATAATTGTACCATAACTTTTGCAAAATATTTCAGTGACCTTTCTATCATACTATTAGATAAATCTCTTTGATGTATTATGTATCTAGTAAAAAGCTCTGCCAAAATTGCTGAAAGCTGAACTTTGTGTGGATAATCTCCAAATATGAACAACACTCTTCAATTATTTGGCAATGGAAAGAATTTATGGCACAAAATAAATTTCAAATATTAGACTTTAAGTTGAAAAAATGTCCCATTCCCTGAGAATCAGTTTCCTCTGTTAAAAACAAAATTAAATTTGTTTACTGTATTCAGTTTGCTAATTTAATTTTTCTTGTTGTTTTTTTTTTAAATAGTTCCTGCTAAGATCCACCTACCTAAAAATCTGGAAGGTATGGGAGCTGTTCATGCCCTCCGCGGTGAAGTTGTTAGCATCAAAATTCCATTCAGTGGCAAGCCTGATCCGGTGATCACTTGGCAGAAGGGGCAAGATCTCATTGACACAAATGGACATTACCAAGTTATCGTTACGAGATCCTTCACATCTCTTGTTTTCCCTAATGGTGTGGACAGAAAAGATGCTGGTTTCTACATTGTCTGTGCTAAGAACAGATTTGGCATTGATCAGAAAACAGTTGAATTAGATGTGGCTGACGTACCCGATGCACCAAGAGGATTGAAAGCAAGTGACGTTTCAAGGGATTCTGTCAACTTAACATGGAACGCTCCAGCCAACGATGGTGGAAGTAGAGTCACACATTATACCATTGAGAAACGTGCTACAACAGCTGAAAGGTGGATCCGTGTCGGCCAAGCTCGTGATACACGATATACTGTAGTAAACCTGTTTGGTAAGACAAGCTATGTCTTCCGCGTTATAGCAGAAAATAAGTTTGGGCAGAGTCAGCC